>PVKA01046941.1:0-14632 GCA_004027165.1 Ctenomys sociabilis | reverse complement strand
AAAAAAAAAAAAAAAAAAAAAAAAAAAAAAAAAAAAAAAAAAAAAAAAAAAAAAAGAAAAAAATGCAGAGGAACCCTTCTGGGTCATTAGCAGGAATGTAAACTAGTGCAATCACGATGGAAATCAGTATGGGGATTTCTCAAGAAACTAAAAGGAGAAATTTCATTTGACTCAATTATTTTCCTTCTCAGTATCTTTCTGAGAGTTAAAATACTACTACTCATACATGGAGCCAGACATTGTGGTACATATCTCCAATCCTGGCACCTGGAAGGCTGAGATAGGAGGACTGCCATGAGTTGAAGGCCTGGCTAAAATACAGAACAATACCTGTTGTCAAAAAACAAAGTGGGCCTGTAATCCCAGCACTCGGGAGGCTGAGGCAGGAGGATTGTTGTGAGTTCGAGACCAGCCTGAGCTACAAAGTGAGCTTAAGGCCAGCCTGAACTGCATAGTGAGACCCTGTCTCAAAAAGACAAAAAAAAAAAAAAAAAAAAACAAAGTGGGCTGGGGAGATAGCTCAGTGGAATAAGTACTTGCCTGGCAGGTGCAAGGGTCCTGGGTTCAATCCCTGGTACCACAACAAAAGAAAACAAGACAAAGCAAGCCATGTGTGCTTAGCAGGGACCTGTAGTCCTCCCACTTGGAAGGCTGAGGTATGTGGATCATGAGTTTAGGGCCAAGCCTGGGTTATTTTGTAGGAGACACTGTTGTATTAGTTTCTTTTTTTCAGGTGTCTAGTAACAAAAATATGGAACCCCTAAAGTGGGAAGTGAAGTTTATTTTACTTAGTTTGTTGTAGAGGTTTCAGTCTATTATCAGCTGGCTATAAGGCAGAGTGCCAACTGTTCATTGCTGTGGAAAATAACAAAAGCAACAGTAGAAGAGGGGTGAGCAAGCCTCTTTTCCTCTCGTATATTGTATGCAGTCTACTCCAGGGTGGGTGTAGCGCTCAACACCCTTATTCCTAGCACTAGATAGACCATGGATCAGTCACAAACTAGATTCAGCCACCTCCGAAAAACCCACCCCATGATGAATATATGAATGGTTTGGGAGCCATTCAGAAACATACCATAATAGCTGTCTAAAAATAAACCAAAAAGATACAATGATACAGGGATCCTTTTTTTTTTTTTTTTTGTCTTTTTGAGACAGGGTTTCACTATGCGGTTCAGGCTGGCCTTAAACTCACTTTGTAGCTCAGGCTGGTCTCGAACTCACAACAATCCTCCTGCCTCAGCCTCCCGAGTGCTGGGATTACAGGCATGTGCCACCACGCCCGGCCAGGGATCCATTTTAATAGCAGAATTCATAATAGCTGCATCTTGGAAATTATATGTCCATCAGAAGTAAAGGAAGTGTGATATTTATACACAATGGGAATACTAGTCTACCATAAAGAAAGAAACTAGAGGCATTTGTAGGGGAATGGATATACTTTGAGAACATAATTTTTCGGGGGACTACAAGGGATTGAACTCAGGGCCCTGCGCTTGTCAGGCAGGCACTTATTCTACTGAGCTATCTTCCCCACCCTGAGACCACAATGTTAAGTGGAATAAATCATAAACAAGCTTAAAACATGCATTGTCTGTCTGTCTTCTCTCTGCATATTCTCCTGAGCTATATCCCCAGCTTGGCATAGTTTTTCTTTTCTTTTTTTTTTTTTTCTTGGCAGAACCAGGGATTGAATTCAGGCCCTTGCACTTTCTAGGGAAGTGGGCATATTTTTTCTTATATATGAAAAACCGAAAGTATAAGTAAACAGAAAATAAAAGATAATAGGAAACTGGGAGATCTTTTGTAGATGGGAGGGAATAAGAGAGGTGGGAAGGAGCAGAGTATTGAGGAGGGCAAATTACAGAGTATTATTTACATGTAACAACCACCATGATGAATGTAATCATTGTGTACTACAAACATGTACACTGCCTCAATAAAATAACAAGACCTCTCTCCCTAGAGAACTAGACAGAGGATCGTAATGGGCTAAGAAGTTCAGATTAGCTTGATTCTTATTCTACATGTTACCAGAGAATGACCCTTCAAACAAACAGCTCATTTTACTATAAAACAGCTTTTAGTTCTCGATAAGGACAAATTACTATTTTTTTTTTTTTTTGCGGTACTGGGGATTGAACTTGGAATCATGTGCTTGCCAGGCAGGTGCTTATTCTACTTAGCCATCTGCCCAGCCCCAACAAATATTTTTTGAGACAGGGTCTCTACTGTAGAGGCTAGGGTGGCGTTGAACTCACTTCAGCCTCCCAAGTGCTGGGATTACAGACTTGTACTGTGCCTGACCTTTATCACCTCTGTGTTGACTGTTTCACAGAGCCTGGGAAGTAATTCTCTCAGTAAGTGTTCAGTTCCACTCTGCTTTTCTTGGCAGGCATCACCTTTTCATACATGTGATTGGGGAAGGCAAGTATTGCTTGGTATGCCTGAAGCCAGAGATAAAAGGTAGCTGACAAGGTATTTCATTTTTTTGGCGAACCAGGGATCAAACTCAGGCCATTGCACTTGCCAGAGAAACGTTTCTTTCACTGAGCCATCTCCCCGGTTCCTTGGTTTTAACAACAACAACAAAAAAGATAAACTGAAGATTTTCCTACTGATTGAATTATACTTTTATGTCAGAATTGCTCCTTGGCCTTTTGGCTAAGATCAAGTGTGTATTATACTTACATGTCAGATGTGATACCTCATTTTCCTGGAGAGCTTTAGATGAAGCTGGTCAGGCCTGTGACACTACTTTGCTGAGGGTCCATATAGTTGAAACAATTCTGTTACTATAGTTTTTTTTTTTTTTTTTTTTGGTACCAGGGATTGCATCCTTGGCCCTACATTTTATTTTAGTTTTTTTTTTTCTTTTGCAGAACTGGGGATTGAACTCAGGCCCTTGTGCTTGCCAGGCAAGTGCTTATTCTACTGAGGCATCTCCCCGGCCCCACTACATTTTATTTTAATTAATTTGGTACACAGTCTCACTACACAGCTTGTACTCATAGTGATCGTCCTGTCTCAGTCTCCCCAGCACTGGAATTACAGCTGTGTGCCACCATACCTGGTTTTAGTGGTCAGCATGGTGTGCCTGGGATTCCAGGAGTGGCACGGCACGCAGTACCGGGGATTGAACCTGGGTTCTTGTGCTTGCCTGCTGGGCAGGTTCTTAGACTGCTGAACTATTTCCTCAGCCCCCTAAATTTTATCTTATTTTTGATTTTAATTTTAATTTTTGGTAAGGGTGTACAGGGTGTTCAGGGTCTCATTAATAGATAGAACTCAGTGATTCTCCTGTTTACATCCTCCCAAGTGCTGGGAATACAGGCACATGTCACCAAACCCAGTCTCAATGGCTGTGTCATCAGACCCTGGGGGTGGGGCCAGCACTATAGGCCCCTGGGCCTGCTTGCAGGCAGTTTAATCTGCTGAGCTATTTGGCCAGCCCTAAAAAGTATAAATTCAGAAATCTATTTAAGAGTAAAGTAACAATCACCTATAATGTGTGTGTGTGTGTATATCTGTGTGTGTCTGTGTTTGAGGTACATGGTTTCTGTGCAGTTAGCACTTTGTAGCCCATGTTGATCTCCAACTTGCAAGGATCCTCCTGCTTCAGCCTTAGCCTCCCAGGGCATGGAATTGCAAGGCATGAATCACGTCGCCTGGCTTCCTCACCTATTTGTTTTCTTCTGATCTTTTTTTTTTTTTTTTTTTTTTTGGTACCAGAAATTGAACTCGACCTTGTACTTGCCAGGCAAGTTATATCCTCAGCCCTCTTCTGGTTCTCTTAATACATAAAAGATTTATTGTGAGCTCCAACTGGTACAGTTTTAAGGGGCCGAGGAGATGGCTCAGTAGAATAAGTGCTTCCCTGGCAAGTGTAAGGGTCTGGAGTTCAATCTCCAGTTCCACTAAAAAGAAAAAAACAAAACAATCCTGGTACAGTTTTGCATTCTGTCTTTTCACGTAATATATTTAAGGCAAATTTTCTGCAAGATGGGATGGTGTTCAGTTTCACATATGAGGACCTGCTTTTGTGATCTTCATGTTCCTTCATTGCCGTGATTGCCTTTCTCATGTAAGTCAGGTGGTGCCCTGACAATGGACTTGCATTGGTTGGGCAGTTTAGGTTGTGAGATCCAAAGTTTTATGGGAGAAAAGAATTGTTATTTGGTATGTCCTGCTGTAGTGCTCTAGAAGCTCGTAGTAGCTCCATCACAGCTATCAGAACCATCACTAGTCCCTCTTATTGCATTTGGAACTTGACGTGTTGTCCAGTGATCCCATAAACTGTTTTTCTCCTTTCTCTTCCCCACCTCTTTTGATTTTTTTTTTTTTTTTGTGGAACTGGGGATAGAACTCAGGCCCTTGCGCTTGCCAGGCAAATGTTTATTCTACTGAGCTATCTCCCCAGCCCTCCCCCACCTCTTTTGAGACACATTCTTGCTGTGTAGTCTTGAACTCACTATGTAGCTGGTCTTGAACTCCCAGCAATGCTCCTACCTTAGCCTCTCAAGTGCACACAGGTGTGTGCCAGTATGCTCACTATGCCCAGCTCAGAACCTTGTCCCACATATGGTCTAATATGATTTTTTTTTTTCTCAAAAGGAAAATTTTACTATTTTTTTTTTCCTCCACCTTCCAATAATGAGGATCAAAGCCAGGAGTGCTATATCATTCCACTGTATTTTCAGTCCTTAATTTGAGACAGGTTCTTGCTAAATTGCCCAGGCTGGTCTAAAATTTGTGATTCTCCTGCTTTAGGCTCCAGAGGCTGGCCATAGAGCTCAGTGGATTAAAGAGTCTGCAAGCAGCCTCTGGGGCCAGAGGTTCAATCCCCCGGGGGCACTGAGATAACAGTTGGGACTGGGTGTGGTGACTCACCATGCCTGGAATCCCAGCTCTCCGGAGACTATAAACGGAACACTCGCTACCAGTCTAATTTATAGTGAGACCCTGAACACCCTGTAGACCCTTCCCTCAAAAAACAAAACAAAACAAAAAAAATAAATAAAAGCTACCTCCCGCCTTAGGCTCCAAGCACATAGTTACAGGTGTGTGTCACTCATACTGGGCTTGCCTACTACTAAGTTTTGATGGCAAATGACCACCTTTCACAGTACTCAGCAGCTTGATGCAGAAAGCAAATGAGAGCCAGGTGTGGTGGCCCCTGCCTCTAATCCTAGTACTATAAGAACCTTGGGGCAGGAAGAGTGCAGGTTCAAGAACACCTGGGTAATTTATTGATTTTTGTGAGACATTTTTTCATTAGACAAAAATCAGGAGATAGCTCAATAGAATAAGTGCTTCTCTGCCTAGACAAAAATCAGGGCTGGGGAGATGGCTCAGTAGAATAAGCGCTTCCCTGGCAAGCGCAAGGGCCTAAATTTAATCCCTGATTCCGCCAAAAAAAAAGAAAAAAAATCAAGCCGAAACAAAAATAAATATGTGTTTTGGGAAGCTGAGATAGCAGCATTGGAAGTCTGAGCCTCTCCTAGGCAGTTTAGTGAGAGCCTGTCCCAAATAAAAGAGTAGGGTACAGAAACCCTGGGTTCAATCCCTAATTGTGCTGTGCGTAGGAGGGACGTAATAATAATTTAAAAAACAATTAAGAATGTTTTATACTGTTTTATATTAGTGGAATTGAAAATGCAGAAAAGTTACTTAGGAAATTATAAACTGTCAAAATCGACTCATGAAGTAGGAAATATAAGTAGATCCTTGTCCAGCCTTTAAAAAGTAGAGCCAGGATGGGTGCTGTAGTGCATTTCCTGTAATCTCATTATTCAGGAGATGGAGACAGCAGGATTGTTGTGAGTTCAAGGCCAGTTTGTGAGACCCTTTCCCAAAAAAGCCTAGGCAAAGAAAAAGCAAAAAGTAGGTATCAGTTACTTAGGCATATTCATATGTGAATGTGTATGTAAATATGTCTATTCATATTTTTGAGGTAAGATCGTACTGTGTTGCCCAGGACAGTCATTTTTGCTGGCTTAGTTTGTTTGGGGGGCTGGGCAGGCACAGCATGTGCAGGGGATAGAACCACGGTCCCTAGGCTTTGCCGAAGTGTGCCTAAAAGAGGTGCTTCAGACTGCTGAGCTATCTAGCCAGTCTGCCTGGGGCACTCTTGAATTTAAAGCCTTGAATAATCCTTCTGTCAGCACAAGTGTATGCCACCATACCTAGCTCAAGGCTTCTTGAAGGCAGGAACTGTGTGTCTCTTTGGTCTTGTCTTGTCTTGTCTTGTCTTGTCTTGTCTTGTCTTGTCTTGTCTTGTCTTCTCTTCTCTTCTCTTCTCTTCTCTTCTCTTCTCTTCTCTTCTCTTCTCTTCTCTTCTCTTCTCTTCTCTTCTCTTCTCTTCTCTTCTTTCTAACTTTGGACTTTGTATTTGCCAGGCAGGTGCTTGTGTTGCAGAGCTATATCCTTAACCCATCTCTTTAGTCTTGACTGTTTCTCTAAATAGTCTGAGCAAATAGTTTTTTATGTTTTTGGCAGAACTGGGGATTGAACGCAGACCCTTGTGCTTGCCAGACAAGTGTGCTTATTCTACTGAGCTGTTTCCCTTGCCCCTGAGCAAATAGTTATTGACTGCATCAGCAAATAATTGGATTTACCCTGGGGGCATTCCCCACCTCCCTGATTCTGGAGATTAAACTCAAGGGTTTTGCACTGTGTTGTATCTCTAGCTCCTTCTTTTATTGTTTGAGACTGGGTCTCACAAATTCCTAAATTACCCAAAGCTGGGCTTGAAGTTTTGTCTTTCCTTAGCCACTCAGCCTGTTCGGATTATAAGCAAGTGCCATCATGCCTGCCCCTCTGGCAAATGTTTTTGATGTTTTGAGGGAGTGCCTTAGGTGAGTCCTTGGGCTGGGGAGATGGCTCAGTGGAATAAATGCTTCCCTGGCAAGTGCAAGGGCTTGAGTTCAATCCTTAGGTGAGTCCTTAACAAGTAGTGCTGAGCATGGGATTTCCATACTGTTGTGAGGGCATAGGATGTGGCACAATGGAGGAGGAGGAGTCAATAGAGGGACACCTGTGGGAGGAGGGCAGGTGTGAAGAAGGATGCTGATTGGTTGCAGGGAGCTTTGTGTTATGAATAATTCCTGTCTGCTTTTTTATGTGTAATGAATGATGCTGCACTCTGGGCGTACTTTGCTTGAATTTCATAAATAATTAATTGGTTTTTTCAGGAGAATTAAAGCAGCCCCATTGATGACTGAAAATGACAAAGCATCCACCTAACAGAAGAGGAATCAGCTTTGAAGTGGGAGCCCAGTTGGAAGCCCGGGACCGTTTAAAAAACTGGTACTTTTACATTTTTCTGTTAATGCCTTTCAGTAAAGGACTTTTGGCAGCACTGACGAGTTGTAGCCTAGGTTTTCTGTGGTGATGTATTGCTCTTTGACTCTTGGAAGATGAAAGAAACAGAATATGGGCTTCCTTTCTTTTTGACGAAGGGTCACAGGATGGCCCCTGTGTGTCCAAGGGGCCATCCTGTGACCCTTGGTCATATTTGTTCCCCTTTTTGGCTGTTAATCTGAAGGAAGTATGGGAAAATGCATCAAGAAAGGGAAGGGTTAATAGTGAAGCTGACTTGCTCCTGGCGCCTGTGTGGAAAGAAGAGAGAAGAGAACGATGAGGGATGGAAATGAAGAAGGGACTGGCATCAGAACAGCTCCTGTGTTGTGCAAAGCTCTTTTATGGGGTGAGCTGTGGTGTGGCTGAGATACAGCCATCACAGAGAGTCTTGGTCAGGATGGTTCTATTCAAAAAGTAGGTAGTCCTTTTGTGCATTTGTACTTCAGTAAATGTGGGTACTGATTTTATGGACTGCGTGTGGTTATCCTGAGAATTAAATAATAGAACACATAGGGAGAAGTATTAAAAACTAAAGTGGTGTGGTTGAGGTTCTACAATTGGGTTGTAGTGCTCAATGTATGGGAAGAGGTTTCAGAATGCAAACCTTTTGAGATTGTGTAAGGAATAGCTTGGCTCTTGTGCAGTTACCTCAGGATTGTATCCAGGGTATATAGAGTCATGGTGGCACATGCCTGTAGTCCAGCACTGAGGAGGCTGAGGCAGGCAGATTGCTCCAAGTTAAGAGGCCAGCCTGCACTACAAAGTGAGACCCTATCTCAGAAAATAAAAGAAAAAAAGAGAAAATCACGTAAGTGCCTGGCAGAAAGCTGTCTTGCTATTAGAATTAGAGACACCTAACATCTTTAAGTTTACCACTGAACTACAACCTCAGCCATTTTTTTGCCCTTTTTATTTTATATTGATTGATCAATTGTGGTACTGTGCTCGGGGCTGAATACCAGGGGCTCTATGCTTTGCTCTATTTTGAGACTGAGTTTAGCTCAGGCTGGCCTTGAATTTGAGATCTTCTTGCCTCAGCCTTCTAAGTGGTTGCACTACTGCTGTGGTTAGATTTAGTATTTATTTTTTTGCTCTACTGGGGATCACAATAACAACCTTCACAGGGGCTGGGGTGGTGGCTCAGTGGAATAAGTACTTCCCTGGCAAGCGCAAGGACCTGAGTTCAATCCCCAGTTTTGCCAAAACAAACAAACAAACAACTCCCCCCCAGTAACAGCCTTCACAGGGAGCTATATCCTTATATCTTTTACTTGTTTTTCTAATTTATTTTTTATTTTTAGATATTTTATTTGGGTCTGGTGAATGAACTCAGGGACTTGTGCATGCCACGTAGGCACTTTAGCCACTGAGTTATATCCCTGGCCCTCTTATTTATTTACTTTTTTAAACCTTTATTTTCCTTATGTAATTCATGCTGACCTCAAACTTGTACTCTTGCTTCAACCTCCCAATGCTGGGATTACATGTGTAAACTACCACTCCCAAGTCAATCTTGTTCCCTTCTTTTTTTTTTTTTTAAATGTATTTATGCTGGGGAGATTGCTCAGTAGAATAAGTGCTTCCCTGGCAATTGCAAGGGTCTAAATTCAATCCCTGGTTCTACACTCATACACAAAAGTATTTAGTACAGGGTCTCACTACACAGATCTGACTTGTAGTGATCCTCCTGTTTTCAGCCTCCCAAGCACTGGGATTACAGGTGCATACCACCACACCAGTCTTGCTGCCTCCGTGTTCCTGGGAGCGAGGCCGGCACTGAAAGCCAGGAATCACTATCCCTTGCACCTGCTTAGCACTTTAGTTCACTGAGCTGCCTGGCCAGCCCTTAATTCTTGTTTCTTATTTTACAAAATTGCCCAGATAGAATTTGAGCTTACTGTCATCTTTTCTTGATTAATGTGTGGGTTATAATGTGCTATAGTGCCCAGCTATAATAATAATAATTTAAAAAAAGGTCTTACCTTTCCTTGGGGCCAGGGAGATGGCTTAGTAGAATAAGTGCTTCGCTGGCAAGTGCAAGGGCCTGAGTTCAATCCCTGGTTCTGCCAAAAAAAAAAATTATTGATGCTAAGTGTGTGCTTAACACTAAGCCACAATCAGAGCATGAGTCAGTTATTTTATTTTATTTTATTTATTTATTTATTTATTTTTGTCTTTTTGAGACAGGGTCTCACTATGCAGTTCAGGCTGGCCTTAAGCTCACTTTGTAGCTCAGGCTGGTCTCGAACTCACAACAATCCTCCTGCCTCAGCCTCCTGAGTGCTGGGATTACAGGCATGCGCCACCACGCCTGGCTGAGTCAGTTATTTTAATACAGCTATTTGTTCGTATTTATTTTTTTTGTTTTACTTTAATTTTATATTGATTGATTGATTAGCATTGGGGATTGAACTCAGGATGTTGGGCTTGGCAGGCAGATGCTTATGCTGCTGAGCTATCTCCCCAGTCCTTTTCTGTTTTTTTTAAGGTGCGTCTCCTTGTATAGTCCAGGTGGCCTTGAACTTGAGATCCTCTTGCTTCAGCCTTCTACCACTACTCACTGTTTAATTTAGCAGACTTTGCCAAACAGTGCATAAACTGTTACCTCACCTGCTTTTGGTGTCATAGAGAAACAAATGGGCCAGCTGGCAACTGGAGTAGTCTGGTCTGTGGATTTTTTACTCACTGAGGAGGAATAGCCTCAGGAAAGGGAAGGCTCGCACTGCAGTGAACATTTAGAGTCTGAGAGAAAGGGGTACTGTGCCATATATCAGTAGAAAGTTTTATTTGGTTGATCTCTTAGGATTATGTGACTACCTAAAATTTAAGGTCCTTACATCATGTCCAGAAGTTTACTGCCTTGATTACCCTTCTCAATGGAGATGGCAAATTAACAGCCCAGCCTGTGAACTTGAGGTTGTAGCTTTAGTTTATTGGTTGTCTGAATTTATTTATTTATTTGAGGAACCAAGGATTAAACTCAGTGCTTGCCAAGGAAGTGCTTATCTCTTGAGCAATATCCCCGGCCCCATCTGAATATGTTTAAAGCCCTATCTGGTGCACTGACAATCGCTTGTCCTTTTTTTGGGGGGGGCATCTTTTTTTGAGACAGGGTCTCCTATGCAGTTCAGGCTGGCCTTAAGCTCAATTTGTAGCTCAGGCTGGTCTTGAACTCACAAAAGTCCTCTTGCCTCCCCCTCCCAAATGGTGGGATTATAGGCCCGCACCACCATGCCCAGCTGCTTGTCCTTTTGGGTGAGGTGCTTTGGATTCGAGTCTCAGTGGTCTGATTGCTAGTTGAGTGTTTTTTGTTAAATTACTTTAGCTCAGCCTCAGTTGTCTTGTAGGCAGAATGAGGAATTATAGCTGATTTGTTACTTGTATTAGATAGAATCATTACTCTGTATTTTTTGTTTTGGCTGGGGAAATAGTTCCAGGGTAAGTACCTGTCTGATAAGTGCAAGGACTTTAGTTCAATGCATATATATATATATATATATATATATATATATATATATATATGCATATATGGAGAAACAGCAACAAAAAACAAAAAAATAGGGGCCAATGAGATGGCTCAGTGGAATAAGTGGGTTTATTGACATGTCTTCTAGAAGAAGGTGCCCGGCCTTCTGCTGGCTGCCCATGTCCCCGTTTTTTTTTTGAGGAGCTAGGGATTGAACTTCCCTTGTGCTTGCCAGGGAAGCACTTATTCCACTGAGCCATCTCATTGGCCCCTATTTTTTTGTTTTTTGTTGCTGTTTCTCCCTGCCTCCCCCCAGCCACACTGGGTTTATTGCCATGTCTTCTAGAAGAAGGTGCCCGGCCTCTTGGTGGTGAAGCGGGGCTTGTGCAGGTGATACCGGTCCTGGTGGGACAGCGGGAACTTGATCTTAGAATGGAACTGTTTGGCAGCTGGCCAGCATGTTTGCTGGCTGCAGTCTTCGCCTTCATGACCTGGAGTGGGCACTGCTGGCTGCCCATGTCCCTGTAGCACTGGGTGACAGTGCCCATTATGGTTAGGTTGTGGTACTGCTGCTACATGTTATGGATGTCACTAGGAGTCCTAGTGCAGCCAGATGCCGAAGTTCCTCACCCGCAGCCCAGGCTTCTCAAAACACCTGCCTACAGTAGACCATCTCCCCTGAAGATTTCTTCATCTTTTTTTTTGTCTTTTTGAGACAGGGTCTCGCTATGCAGTTCAGGCTGGCTTTAAGCTCACTTTGTAGCTCAGGCTGGTCTCGAACTCACAACAATCCTCCTGCCTCAGCCTCCCGAGTGCTGGGATTACAGGCATGCGCCACTACGCCCGGCTTCTTCATCTTTTTTATCTGGGATATAAACAAGACTTGATGATGGGGCTGGGAAGAAAGCTCAGTAGAATAAGTGCTTGCCTGGCAAGCTCAAGGGCCTGAGTTCAATCCCCAGTTCCACCAAACAACAACAGCAGCAAAAAGACTTGATGATGACACGGTTGAATGTGAAGATCATCACGTGGCAGGCAGTGCCCTACCACCTTGTATTCCCACAAAAGGGAAGGAAGTGTTGCTGTTTCTTTCTTTCTCCTTTTTTTTTTTAATGTATTTACCCAGATTGGACTGGGTAGTGTTCCTCCTAATTTTCAGCCTCCCAAGTGCTGGGATTATAGGTCTGTGCCACCACTCCCAGTCTCACTTGCTGTCTTAGTGTGCCCTGGGAGTGGGATCATTGCCATTCTCTGCATAAGCAGGTGCTTTAATCCGCTGAACTATCTGGCCAGCTCTTCGTTGCTGTTTCTGAAACA
The DNA here is from genome assembly GCA_004027165.1 of Ctenomys sociabilis. Taxonomy (NCBI): domain Eukaryota; kingdom Metazoa; phylum Chordata; class Mammalia; order Rodentia; family Ctenomyidae; genus Ctenomys; species Ctenomys sociabilis. The sequence goes on along the minus strand of PVKA01046941.1, from coordinate 2,487 downwards.
GTCTTATTATGCAGCTCAGATTTAGCTTAAACTCACTATCTTCCTGCTTCAGCCTACTGAGTGCTGGGATTATAAATCTCTGCCATCCCACCTGGTTATCACTTTGTATTTTGTTTTTTCATATCATTACAAAAAAGTCATTAATTTTTCCTACTGTTGTATATTTACTGTAGAAATGACATTATGGACAATTTTTAAGAATTTTTAGGAAGAAAATTCTCAAGTTAACATTGAAAGGTATGGGCTGGGGAGGTCACGCAGCAGAATAACCACTTGCCTAGCAAGCGCTGAGATGGCTCAGTGCAATAAGCGCTTTTCTGGAAAGCACAAGGGCCTGAGTTCAAATCCTCAGTTCCGCAAAAAACAAACAAACAAAAAAGAACTATAGACTAGGAATGCCTACCACTACTACTTTGGGGCCAGGGAGATGGCTCAGTGGAATAAGCACTTCCCTGGCAAGCGCAAGGACCTGAGTTCAATCCCTGGTTCTGCCAAAAAAAAAGGTTTCTTTTAGGCCAGGCGTGGTGGCGCATGCCTGTAATCCCAGCACTGGGGAGGCTGAGGCAGGAGGATTGTTGTGAGTTCAGAGATCAGCCTGAGCTACAAAGTGAGCTTAAGGCCAGCCTGAACTGCATAGTGAAACCCTGTCTCAAAAAGACAAAAAAAAAAGGTTCTAAGTTCAATCCCTGGTACCGCAAAAAAAAAAAAAAAGGAAAATCATTTGGCCAGTAAAATAATAATTAATGTTTGAATGCTGGTCATCATGTACTTCATGAATTGCTTTACTTAATCTTACACTTGGCGATCTCATGAAGTATGGGATACTATTATAAATCTCATTTTAGGAGCTGGGGAGATGGTTCAGTGGAATAAGTGCTTGCCTGGCAAGCACAGGGACCAGAATTCAATCCCTGGTTCCACACACACACATAAAAAGTCTCATTTTATTTTTATTTTCAATTTTTTTTGGTGGAACTGAGGATTGAACTCAGGCCCTTGCGTTTGCCAGGAAAGCGCTTATTCTACTGAGCCAACTCCCCAGGCCCTGAAAGTCTCATTTTAGTAGTAAGTGAAAGGTTCATAGAGATAAAAATCATTTGCCCAATGTCAATAGTGGATTAGAGTTTGAACCCAATTAGGTTGGATTCATAGCCTCTTAACATCATCTCTTTTTGTCCTTAATAACAAGGATTGAATTTGGGACCTTGTGCTTGCTAGACAGGCGCTTATGCCTCTGAGCTACCTCTTGGCCATTAACAGGCCAGAAAGTAGCTTAATGTTTTTGGTTCCTGAATTTTAAAAAATGGAGAAAAGCATTCTGACTATCTACCTGAATTCCTAATCTAGAGCATTGAACATTTACTTGTTTGGTTAGATCTTACACTTGAATGTTTTTTGCTAAAAGTAGTAGAGGGTTTATTATCTCTAGAGTGAAAATCATTTTTACTCTGATAAGTGATTAATTTTTATCAAAGTGGTACTTCTGCAGGGTACAGACATAGTTACATGTGTTTGGTGTGTTTTCATTTCATTCAGATGAAATGCTGTGTGTGGGGCTAGGGTTCACCTCTTCATGGCTTATTTCTTGTGACTGTTCACCTCGGAATCTTTGGGTTATTTGTTCTTGCTTTTGGGATCTTAAATAATTTTTATGTATGTAGGAATGAATGAATGAATGAGATAGTGCCTTGTTGTATAGTTCAGCTTGGCCCTGAACTCATTTAAGTGTAGTCCGTGGGGCTGGTGTATAGCTCAGCAGTGCAGGACCTGCCTGGCAAGAGCAAGGCCCTCAGTTTGTGGGCTGGGGAGTTGGCTCAGTGGAATAAGTGCTTCACTGGCGAGTGCAAGGTCCTGAGTTCAATCCCCAGTACTAAAAAAAAAAAAAAAAAAAAGATGGAACAAGGTCCTCAGTTTGATTCCCAGTACCAACCCCCCAAAACAAAACAAAACAAACAACAAAAAAAAAAACCCCAAAAGTAGCCTAGGCTGGCCTTGAACTGATAGTGATCCTTATGTCTCAGCCTCCTAGGTGCTAGGATTAGAGGTCTACATCACCACACCTAGCTTCTTGTTTTTTTATTTTTTATTTTTTTGTCTTTTTGAGACAGGGTCTCACTATGTAGTTCAGGCTGGCCTTAAGCTCACTTTGTAGCTCAGGCTGGTCTCAAACTCACAACAATCCTTCTGCCTCAGCCTCCCGAGTGCTGGGATACAGGCATGCGCCACCACGCCCGGCCCTAGTTTTTTAATTTTGGAAAATTTTAAATATAAAGTTGAGAGAACACTAGTCCTTCCCTGTATCTTAATATTTACCCTATTTGCTTTATTTTTATTTTTATTTTTTATTTTTTGTCTTTTTGTGACAGGGTCTCACCTATGCAGTTCAGGCAGGCCTTAAGCTCACTTTGTAGCTCAGGCTGGTCTCAAACTCACAACAATCCTCCTGCCTCAGCCTCCCGAGTGCTGGGATTACAGGCATATACCACA
>PVKA01046940.1:0-14620 GCA_004027165.1 Ctenomys sociabilis | reverse complement strand
CCCTGAAAATGCCTTATGTCGCACTTGTAAACCAGAGGTTTTACACCTTTTTGGTTCAGCCAAAACTGAGATTGCAGAATAAATCAAAACCAAGATATTCATTACATTTTTCAAAGCCACCAAGAGTCAAGGTGTGATCGTATTAGTAAAACACAGGGGCTGAAACTTTCTTTTTGCTTTTCTTTCTGAATACTGGCTAGGAGTATACATTCTGATCGGTGAGATTTCAGTTGTGTCTCATACTATCCTCAGGCTTAAGTGAATAGACAGTCAGTCAGACAAAATTTACACCTCGGTTGCCCTTATTCTCTGTGATGTGCACTCACAACCAAATCGTTTCATCCTAACTTCGGTGTAGACTCTTCCCCTCAGCATGAGTCAGTATGGGATCCACCCTCCCACGCTATTTTGACTCCTGGAACACCTGACACTGTGCGGGCTGAGCTTGCGGAAGAAGCACGACATAAAGAGCTTGACTCATAATATCCCATGTGTTGGCAGGAAAGTTTTCTGCATCTCTCTTTTGCATTCAGACCACCTAGGCAACTGTGCAGGCTACTTCAGATCATTTTGAAGATGCTACGTAGAGCTGAGGAGAGAACTCAGCACTCTAAGTGCCTGCCTGGAAAGCACAAGGGCCAGAGTTCCATGGTTAGCATTTTGTGTGTTGTCTGCATCCTTCTTATTTGTAGCCCAGCAGGGCACTCCTGGTACATTCCCACCTCACCCATGAAAGTAGCTAATTCTCCTTAAAGCCCTGATTCTGTATAATAGGAAAAAAAAATAGTAAGAAATTAAGATGTGGCCACCAGACTTTCTCCTGGATACTGAGATGTTTCCACACACAGGTTCCTCTGTGAACAGACAAGGGATATATAAATTCAGGTTCATTTGGTTAAAATTAATGCATTAGCATGAGTCTACAGAGAACTTGTTTCCTTCCCTTTTCCTGTGCATTTGCCTTTCTCTCTTGCTCTCTCTCTCGCTCTCACTCTCTCTCTCTTTTTCTCTCATCTGTTTCTCTTCTCTCTGCCTCTCTATCTCTTTTCTTATCTCTCTCCTGTCTCTCTCCATCTGTCTCTCTCATCTGTTTCTCTCTGTTTCTGTCTGTCTCTCTCTCTATCACTCTCACTCTCTCTGTCTCACCCCCTCGTATAAGGACCCTTGTGATTATACTAGGACCTCTTGAATAATTCAGACCTATTACTCCATCTCAAGATTTTAAACTTAACCACATTGGTAAAGGGTTTTTTGTTGTTGTTGTTATATAAAGTAACATTCACATCAAATTGAGTATCATATGGCTCCTTGTAATTTTCTCCCTTTCTGATCTATAATTCTTTTCTCCAACAGAGAGCGTCAGAGATCCTGTTGACCTTCATGCATCGACTTAGTCCGCTGCAAGTAACAGTAGTCCGTCTGCACCAGCATGCCTTCTACTGGGTCGATGCATTCTTGCTCCACTCTTACTCCTCATGCAGGGCCATCGTAACAGATCTTTACTGTGACCCTCGATCCAAGCTGTTCTGCGTGTGTTTTGCTGACATTGATTGTCCTATTCAGACAGCCCTGCTGTGGCATCTGTTAAATTCGTCTCCATAAACAAGATCTACTCTCTGGAAAGACAGACTTCAGCCATCTTGTAACAGCGCTAAGAGGGAACATTATCCTTCTACTTTCAACCCCTCTTGCCTTTGTGTCTCACATAAAGCTCCGTAAAAAGAAACAGTTTTCTTCAAGTGGTGTACACTTAAATAGAAAGGCTTCGAGTTTATCCAGAGCCTAATGTGTAAATATTGTATAGTTTCTCTAGTATAAGAACTCAAAAGAAGAAATAAAAATGGAAAGCTATAACACAATTAAAAGGAAAACAAGAACTTGAGGATTAGACAAAGAAAAGAGGGCAAGGAGAAAGCTAGAAAACACGACAGAGGCAAAGCCATACATTTATATGAACAAGATGGATAAGGCAATGAACCTGAGAATCGTCAGCAGTTTGAAACTCACAAATAATTAGTAGAATTCTCATCCTGACTAACTGTACATGCTGATACATTTGAACTAAACAACTGCACTGAAGACAACAGTGTGTCATAGTAGGGTCATGCTAGGAGTGCCTATCATTCTGGTTTTCTAAATACATACTGCTTGTCATGACATACCAATTACTCCAATACTGTCTCTCAAGCAAAGGTTTGTTTTTTAAAAAGTGTAATAAATGAAAAAAAAAAGACAAGAGAAAAATGTCACAGTACTGCCCTGCTACAATATTGTGTATGGTTAGATCTCTAAGTTTCTGTGTATAAATATATGTTTATTCATATTTTTAAATTATTTTTTACTTATTTTTATTTTTTTCTTCATATTATTTAGGGACTTAAAGATTAACATATCAAAACTTGATGGAAAATACCTGTTCAATTTTATGCCTAAGATGTCAGATATTCAGACAGTGAGGTTAAGCTCAAACTAAGTTTTCAGACCAAAAATTACAGAAAAAGAAGAGCTATAAGGACAGCCAACATTTTGGCCCTAGCGCTTCAAGGTCAGTGAAGACTCAGGACATGCAAGAACCTGTACTGTAACATCATGTAACTCAGTTGTGTCCCAAGTGTTCTAGTCAACAAGATTATGGAGCCTTAGAGGAAAGTGATCAATGATGTTGAATGTGCTTAAGAAGAGTCACATGGAGAGAAAACATTCTTTCAGGTTTTCACAGAGAGCAAATTGGTCAAGCTATGGCCATGACTCATCCATATGCCTGACAATGACCAAGGATCTACAGGGATCTCCCTGTGGTACAGGGAGGGTTTCAGGATAAATCCTGAGAGGATTTTAGTGATCTTATCAGATACAAATGCTACATTTCTTGTTATATTGGTCTTGGTTTATCTTGGTTTTAACCATCTAGCAGAAAAGCATGAAAACTGCTCTCTGGATCCACCCCAGGCCAGCTGTGTGAGATCTACCTCCACGCTCTCAGGCACGACCCCACCGCCCCTCTGGATACATCTCAGGCTACATGAGTGAGACTTTCCTCCATGCTGTCAGGAACCCTGTGCTCTCGGGACCCCTCCACCTCTTCAGAGCCAGCCCAAGCCCAGGCACAGTAAGTGTGGGACAGTTTCTGGACTCATCTGCACAAGTGGACTTCTCCAGATCCAGCCCAGGCCAGCCCAATTAGTGAGACCTACCGCCGCACTCTAGAGACCCCTCTACCTCTCCAGTCCCAGCCCAAGCGTAGGCCCTGCAAGTGCATGAGAGAGCTTACCTGCTCCTTGGCTCCCCTTGTCCCCTGCAGACCCAGCCAGGCCTGGCATATAGGCCTGGGGTGACACTCTGCAGCTGAAGTCCCTGCAAGGGGAGTAGGGGCCAGAACCACCCAGCTAACTGAGGAATAGATCATCTTGTCAGGGGAGCACAACAAGTTCACTTCCAAGGGCTATAGCAGAAGGAGCTGAGCATAGCAGCCAGACCCATGTGAGGCACAACTGGATGAATTCAAAGTTTATAGATCTGCACCTAAATATCAGTAGGTACTAAGTTTATAACTGCACCAACGCTCTGCAACAAAGGTCAAAGGACTGTGCTATACAAAATGACAAAGAAGAGTAAAATGCAATCCCAGACCCAAAGCCCACCCAGAACAAGTGCAGAGGACACTAGCAAAGAAGAAATTGGGAATCATGCAGCTTTAATTTCTGAATCAATAGCATTAGATGTAAAGAAACAACTGCAGAAGGTAATGAGGAACTCAATTCAGAAATAACCTATGATATAAAAAAAGAAATCTCAGAATTAATAGCATCTGAAGTAGAGACTCACATGCAGAATATATGGAGGAAACCCTATCAGAAATAAATCTCTGCAGTAAAAGAATTAATAGCTGCTTCTAAAGAAGACACTGATTAAAAAAAAAAGAGGAGATTAGAAAAAATGACAGATTCCTTGAAAGAACAATCAGGAAAAAAAAATAGATGGCATGAAACAATTGTCAAAGAAATAAAGAGGAACCTAAAATCTCAATCACAAGCTTGCAAAAGCATTGGAGTAAAAGTGAAGATAGAGTTTCAGATCTTGAAGATGCCTTCACAGCTAGTGAAAAGGTAAGAAATGATCTCTTAAAAACAACTAGGATACAGGAAAAAATAGTTCATCACCTGCAAGACGATGCCAAGATGAACAATGTGAGACTAATACGCATCAATGAGAAAGAAGGAGTCAATACAAATGATATAAAAAGAATATGGGCAGAACAGCAAAAAACTTCCCTAATATGAGGAAACAATCTGAGGAAACAATTAGGTAACTAAAACATACAGAAATCCAAATAACTTCAACCTAATTAAAAACACACCAAGACATATAATAGTCAAGATCTAAGAAATCAAGCACAAGAATAATATACTGAAAACCGCTACAGAAAAGAAACAGATCACATTTAAAGGAAAACCTATCAGGATTATGGCAGACTTCTCTTCACAAACCATGAAGGGAAGAAGAGCATGAAGCAGAGAACTTCATGCCCTCTATAAAAACAAATTCCAGAGAACTTGCAGGACTGCCGCACTAGAGAGACCTTTCCCAGCATTCTTGGGTCCTGTCCTGCCAGCCCAGACTAAGCACAGCCCGCCCAGTGAGTGAGAACATCCACCACCCTTTTGGAAGCCTTGCAGACCCCCAAAGCCCAGGCCTGGTGAGTGGGTAAGAGAGCTTCTGTGCTCCCCTGCCCCTACCCCCATACCCCTCCACATCCAGCCCACTCCAGGCATACAGGCCTGGGATGAAAAGCTGCAGCTGAAGACCCTACAATGAGACTAAGGTCAAAACCATGCAGCTAATCCAGGAGCAGAGCATCTTGTCAAAAAGGCACAATAGGCTCACCTGAAAGGACAGCAACAGGAAGGAGCTGAGCATAGCAGCCAGACCTAAGCCAGGCACAACTATATAAACTAAAACTTGGTGTAACAATACCTGAATTTTATAAGGTGCTAAGATTAGAACTGCACCAAAACTCTACACAAAAGGTCAGAGGTCAGAGCTATAAGACATGATAAAAACAGGGAGCTAAATGCAATCTCAGGCCTCAAGACCACCAATGATAAGTTCAGAGGACACTAGCTCAGCTGAAAAGACTGAATTAATAAAGTTGGAAGAAAAGAAACAACAGCAGAAAGGTATAGAGGAATTCAGACCAAAATTAATGCCTGAAATAAAAAAAGAAAATTTTGAATACATAGCATAAGAAGTAATGAATCAAATCCTGAAAGGTATGGGAGAAACCCAATGCCCACATAGAACAAGTGCAGAGAACACTATTCCAGCTGAAACATATGAATTAACAGCATCACAAGCAAAAAAACAGCAGCAGAAAAATAAAGAGGAACTTAGAGCACTGTCTCAAAAAGACAAAAAAAAAGAAAGAACTTGTGAAATAAAGAAAGAAATCTTTGAAATCATAGCATCTGAAGTAGAGAATCAATTACGGAAATATATGGATGAAACCCAATATGGAAAAATACTCTGCACTAAAACAATTAATAGCTACCTCTAAAGAAGACATAGACAAAAAAAAAAATAGAGATTAGAAATATGACAGATTCCTTGAATGGGAAAGAGGGAGTCAATACAAATGATATAAAAAGAATATGGGCAGAAGTAATAGCAGAAAACTGCCCAAATATGAGGAAACAATCCAACATTCAGGTAACTGAAGCATACAGAATGCCAAATAACGTCAACCCAACTAAAAACACAGCAAAACATATAATAGTAAAAATTCCAGAAATCCAACACAAGAATAATATATTGAAAGCTGCTAGAGAGAAGAAGCAGATCACATTCAAAGGAAAACCCATCAGAATTAGAGTCAACTTCTCTTCACAAACCATGAAGGCAAGGAGAGCATAGAGAAGAGTACTTCAAGTCCTCTATGAAAACTTATTAAACCCATACTACTATGGGCTCTGCAAACCTCTCTTTCAAGTTTGATGGAGAAGTGAAATACTTCCATGACAAAGAACAACTAAAGAATTTCATTATGACAAAGTCATCCCTACACAGGCCACTGAACGATGTTCTAGAATGGGATCACAATGACCAGAACTCCACAAATGAGAATGGAAGGAACCTACTAAATAGGGCAAACAATTAAACACAGGACAAAAAGAGGTAAACAACAGCAGGTAAATAATATATCAATCATAAGTCAACACATTTCAATTATAACCATCAATGTAAATGGACTTAATTCACCAATTAAGAGAAGTAAACTGGCACAGTGGATTAGGAAACAAAATCTAACAATATGCTGTATACAAGAAACACCCTTAACTCAAAAAGACATTCATAGGCTTAAAGTCAAAGGATGGAAAACAACACTACATGCCCCAGCACCTCAGAATAAAGCAGGAGTAGCAATCTTATTCTCAGAAAGTATCAACTTCGAACCAAGAATTATCAAATGAAAAAAAGAAGGCCACTTCTTTCTATATACTGGTTAGAGGAAGAATTCAACAGGAAGAGGTAACACTCATAAATATATATATGCACCAAACACAGGAGCACCCAACTATGTAAAACAAATCTTACTGGACATGAAAAATATAATCTTCAAGAATCTTAAAGACCTAAATACCCCCTTATCCTACAAAGCCAGGTCAACTAGACAAAAAATTAGCAAAGAAGTAGTAGAACAACCAGAGCATGGAACAAATGGACTTCGTGGACATATACAGAGGGTTCCACTCAAGCACAGCTGAACACACATTTTCTTCAGCTGCACATGGGTCATTCTCTAAAATAGACCACATACTGGTCTATAGGTTATGTAAGTATATGTAAGAACACAGAAATTATCCCATGTATATTATCTGACCACTGTATTATCTAGTGCAATGAAACTAGAAATAAAGCTGGTTCTTTGAAAGAGTAAATAAAATTGATAAACCACTAGCTAACCTCATCAAAAAGAGGAAAGAAAAAATTCAAATACAAGCAATAAGGAATGAAAAGGGTGTAATCACCACAGACCCAGTATAAATTCAAAAGATTATCGATAGCTACTTAGAGACTCTCTATCCTCACAGAATAGAAGACACAAGGAAATGGACAGATTTTTCAAAAGGTACAAATTACCAAAACTGAATCAAGAAGATATAACAACTCTCAATAAACCAATAACAGCCAAAAAAATATGAAATGTAATAAAAAGCCTGCTGACAATAAAAGTCCAGGTCCTAATGAATTCATAGTTGAATTCTACAAGAAATTTACAGAAGATTAATACCTACACTCCTCAAACTCTTCAATGAAATTGAAAAGGAAACAGTTCTCCCAAAATCATTCCTGGAGACAAGTATTATACTGATAGCAAAACCAGGGAAAGACACAACTAAAAAAGAGAACTATAAGCAAATCTCCCTCATGAACATAGATGTAAAAATCCTCAATAAAATCCTAGAAATGGAATACAGCAAATCATCAAGATCATACACCATGACCAAGTAGAATTAATTCCAGTGATGCAAGGGTGGTTCAATATTCGCAAATCGAAAAATGTAATACACTATATCAATAGAGTGAAAACTAAAAACCACATGATCCTCTCATTGATGCAGAAAATCTTTTGACAAAGTCCAACACTCATTCATTTTCAAAAACCTACAGAAAATTGGAATAGAAGGCTTCTATTTCAGTTTGACAAAAACCATCTATGGCAACCCACCGGCTAATATAATTCTAAATGGGGAAAAACTCTTAGATCTGGTACAAGACAAGGATGTCTTCTATCACCCCTCCTACTCAGTATAGTTTGGGAACATTAGCTATAGCCATAAGACAAAAGTGAGTGATAAAAGGAGTAAGAATAGGTAAAGAAGAAGTTAAATTATCACTATTTGCAGATGACATGATACTTTATTTGGAAGACCCAAAAGACTCAACCAAAGAGCTACTAGAATTGATACACAAATTCAGTAGCATAGTAGGATACAAAGTCAATAAAAAGTCAGTAGCATTTCTCTACACAGATAACAAACACACTGAGAGTGAAATTAGAGAAACAATACCATTTACAATAGCACCTTGGAAAATGAAATACCTTGGAATTCACTTAACCAATGAAGTCAAAGTTCAAGAAAAATTACAATACTCTAATAAAAGAGATTGTAGAGGATTTCACAAAAAGGAAAAATATTTCCTGCTCCTGGATAGAAAGAACCAATATCATGAAGATGGCTGTACTCCCAAAACTGTTGTACAGATTTAATGCAATCCCTATCAAACTTCCACTAACATATCTCCCAGACCTAGAGAAATCATTCCTAAAATTTATTTGGAAACAGAAATGACCTAGAATAGCAAAGGCAATCCTGCACAACAAAGACGAGGCAGGAGGCATTAGAATCCCTGACTAGAAAGTATACTACAAGGCTACTGTGATAAAATCATCATGGTATTGGCAATGAAATACACCTGCAGACACACTCAGGCACATGATCTTGGACAAAGGGACCAAACACGTTTACTGGAAGATAGCCTCTTTAACAAATGGTGCTGAAAAAACTGGCTCTCCACATGCTGAAAACTACAACTTGACCCAAGTCTATCACCATGCACTAAGCTAAAGTCAAAATGGATTAAAGATCTAAACATTAAAACAGAAACACTCAATCTCCTGGAAGAGAAGGCAGTAGGAACTCTTAAAGGCATAGGGATAGGCAAAGAGTTCATAAACAAACATGTAATTGCATGGGAAACATTTGAAAGAATTAACAACTGGGACCAATCTTATTGAGAAGTTTTTGCACATCAAAGAAATTACCAACAAAGTGAAAAAACAACCCACAAATTTGGAAAAAAATCTTAACTAATAAGCACTCAGACAAAAGTCTGCTCTCTATAATTTATAAAGAACTAAAAAACATTAAGGCCTCAAAATTTAAAGACCCTATGCAGAAATGGGCATCTGAGATGAACACACACTTCTCAGAGGAGGAAATTAAAGAAGTGAATAAATATATGAAAAAATGCTCCACATCACTAGTCATCCAAGAAATGCAAGTTACAACAGCAGTGAGATACCATCTCACCCCAGAAAGAATGGCTATCATAAAGAAATCAACCAACAACAAATGTTAGAGAGGTGTGGCTCAAAGGGAACCCTTCTCCACTGCTGGTGGGAATATAGGCTGGTGCAACCATTATGGAAATTAGTGTGGAAACTCCTTAAGAAACTAAGACTGGAAATCCCATTCAAGCCAGCTATCCCCCTACTGTGAATTCTCCCAGAGGAACTGAAAACATCATATAATAGTATTATATGTGTACCTATGTTTATAGCACCACAATTTGTGATAGCCAAATCTTGGAAACAACCAAGATGCCCATCTCATGAGCAATGTATGAAAAAGAGGTGATATTTTTATACAATGCAGTATTACTCAGCTATAGAGAATGATAAACTAGAAGCATTTATATTTAACTGGATAAACCAGACTCACATGTGCAAATATTGTATTGTCTCCCTAGTTTAAGAAATCAAAGAAGAAATACAAATAGAAAATTATAACACAACTAAAAGAAAGGCGAGAACTTTAGGATTCAACAATGAGGAGAAGGTAAGAAGAAAAGCTGAGAAAGATGACAGGGACAAGCCATACATTTGTATGCGCAAGATGGGCAAGGCAATGATCCTGAGAAACATCAACAGGTTTTTGAACGTAACAGTTAAGTGGTAGGATTCTCAACCTGACTATCTATATAGGCTGATTCCTGTGGACCAAGCAACTTCACTGAAGGCTTGGAATGCCTGTCATTCTGGTCTGCTAAATACATACATCTTGTCATGACATATCAATTATTACCATACCATCTCACAAGTAAAAGTTTTTTAATGCATAATAAATTAAAAAAAAGACAAGAAACAACTGTTAAAGGACTATCTTGCTACAATACTGTATATTGTTAGATTTCTGTGTAAAAATATGTGTTTATTCCTATTTTTTAAAATTTTCTTCCTCATATTCTGTAAGAACTTGAAGTTCAGTACATCAGTACTTGATAGAAAATACCTGTTCCACGTTATGGCTAAGACATTTGATATTTAGACAGATAGGGTAAACTGAACTGCATATGTCGCAGGGTAATAATGAGCTTCTCTTCTGGAGAGTTAACAACCTAAGTTTGCAGATCAAAAATTGGAGAAAAGAAAGGGCTGTAAGGTCAGCCAACGTTTTGGCCCTAGTCCTTCAAGGTCAGTGAAGACTGAGGACATAGCAGAACCGTGTACTGTAACATCATAGAACTCAGTTGTGTCCCAAATTTTCTGATCAAGAAGATTATGGATCCACAGAGGAATATAATAGATGAGGTATAGTGTGCCTAAGGAGAGTCACATGGAGAGAAAACATTCTCTCAGGCTTTCACAGATAGAAAATTGTTCAAGCTATGGCCGTGACTTATCCACATTGCTGACACTGACAAAAGATCTGCAAACTGTGGTACAGGGTTTCAGGGTAGGTCCTGAGGGGACTTGACTGACCTTATCAGATACAAAAGATACATTTCTTGTTGTATAGGTCTTGCTTTATCTTGATCTTAACCATCCAACAGAAAAGTATAAAAATGAGGTATGTAAAATAAAACCATATTAATATGCTGAGCTGTAAAGGCTGTAGTCAACAACTTCTGTTGATACCCCACTGCTATTGTAGACTGCTGGACTGTGTTAGTTTTTCTGAATTCAAGCACCTAAAATATTTAATGTCCATAGAATACCCATCTCTGACAGGATGACAGGACAAATAATAAAAGGGTTATAAAGAAAAGACCATTTTGTATTTGTATGTGCAGAATAGTTAGGATAGATATGCAGCTACTTATGCTAAATTCTGAGAGGAAAGATTGGTAGTAGTTTTTGGACAGGATATCCTGTCTGCTTCTTATACTATGGATGACACTAGGAAGATAACAATGTACAAGGTATTAATTATTGAAACTGTCCTGTTAATCAGCTTTGAAACCCTCTCATTGATATTTGTCTCTCAATAAAAAAAAATTTAAAAAGAAAAAAGATAATGCCATGTTTAGTCAAGCATACGTTTACTGGGCAAAGAGAAGAGAAAATGGTCATACTTTCTTGCTGAGAGTGTCGAAGAGCAGAAGACTCAGCTTTAGACACCAGATCAGGCTATTTCGGACTAGTTATGCCACTGGTAATAAGACATTTGTATGTATATATCAAATGAAAGGTCGAATGCATGAAGAAGGGCATGAGTATGACAGAACATGCAGAATGTCTCGCATAAGATGCCAGCTGCACACCATAAGGAAAACCTTCATGTCTGATACGCACTGATAAACTAAAACAGCAATCAATGTATTGCTTTTACATGTCTCAGATTTAGTATTCAATAAATTGGGCATTAAACTCAAATTTATTGATAAATGTCAAAAAGAAAAGAAAATACTTAAAGAGAATGAAAACATGACTCCCTGTCCTCTTCCTGGAATAGGGAAATTCGCTCTAGTTACCAAAGTATCCCACTGTTAACTTTTTGAAACTCCTAAAGTAATAGCCAAGCAAAAGGTGCTCGGTGTGGACATACTAATTAACTGACTTTAGGAAAGAAACAAAGATTTTTCACACTAGAGCTTTACATCTTGCTTGGGTAACACTATGTGAAACAGTGTTTTATAATTCCCTAAGGAATAAAATATGGTGTTCAAATCAGACCATGAGTTTCTACATTGTCAATACAATCTCACCTGACATAAACTGAACAATATTGTAAAGCAATGATTGATGATATATACATATATATATGCAGATATAATTTATTTCATATAGGTTCTCAGTATTAAACTAGCACTCATAGTGATACTGCTGTTTTAACCTCCCCAGTCTGTGCTGGGATTACAAGCATGCACCACCAAGTCCGATATCAGTAGCCTGCAGGCATGCAGTATCTGGGGTAGAACTCTGGCCCTGGCATTTGCCAGGCAGGCTCTTAGAGCGCCGAGATCCCTCAGCTCTGTGTACCATCTTCAAAATGATTTGAAGCAGACTTCAAAGTTGTCTACATGGTCTGAATGCAAAAGGGAGATGCAGAAAACTTTCATGCCAACACATGGATATTATGAGTCAAGCTGTGGGGCAGTTCTGACTCCGCACGGACTTCCATTGTGTATGTAGTGCTTCTTCCGCAGGCTCAGCCCACACGGTGTCAGGCGTTCCAGGAGTCAAAATAGCGTGGGAGCGTGGATCCCATACTGACTCATGCTGAGGGGAAGAGTCTACACCGAAGTTAGGATGAGAGGATTTGGTAGTGAGTGATGATCACAGAGGAAAAGGGCAACCGAGGTGTAAGTTTTATCTGACTGACTTAAGCCTGAGGATAGTATGAGACACAACTGAAATCTCCCCAATCAGAATGCATAACCATAGCCAATATTCAGAAAGAAAAGAAAAAATGTTTTCAGCCCCTCTGTTTTACTAATACGATCACACCTTGACTCCTGGTGGCTTTGAAAACATAATCAGTATCTTGGTTTTGATTTATTCTGCAATCTCAGTATTGGCTCAACCAAAAGGTGTGAAACCTCTAGTTTACCAGTGCAACATAAGGCATTTTACAGGAAGAAAAGAGAGACACATTTCTTTGTTTTCAAAGTTGACAAAACAGGAAAAGATCACCAAGGATATATTAGTGTAGTATCAACATGGGAAACTACAGAATCCTATGGACAAAGAAGAAAAACTAATGATAGATGATTTACTTCCAGTCTGGATTCAGGTTCAGTTAGTTACATAATTTCCAGGAACTTATGTCATATTAAAATATAGGCCCTTTGTTACAAATGATTAAGAATTTCAAGAAGATCTTAACAGAGATTTAGTGCAGGTGCCAAATCGAGCTTGCTCACAGCATGCACGTGTTGCAGGCCTGTGATTTTCAATCTGCTGGACTGTCTGACCTAGAATTTCAAAATCTTTGTTCTTCATCTTCCTGTGTTTTGAAGAATTAAAGTGTGTTGAACACAATTTCTGTTGGAGGGAAAAAAAGCCCTAAACGAAAGCTGGTTGAGCTTAAATCTTTGAACTCACACGTTTATTGCAATTAGAGGACTACAGGGGACATTTAGTAGGGGTGGATAAGCTGGGGATGGAATGATAAAGAAACGGATTTTTGATTCTGACTCAGCTCTGCTTTAGCCACCTGGATGAATTTAAGCATATCACTGTTTTTCTGGATCTTGGTTTACTAATCTACAAAGTGAAAGCGTAGGTAATATCTGTAATTCCATGAATTTGTGCTTGGTCATACCATTAGGAGTTGTTAGAGGGCAGGGAGATAGCTCAGTGGTCTAAGTGCCTGAGTAGAAAATGCAAGGACCTGGGATAGAATTCTGGTGCTGCATGTCGTGTGGCCGTGCTGGGCCCCAAAACTGGGCATCAAGGGGGGAGGCTGAGGCAGGAGTGCCACTATGAGTCTGAGCTACAGAGCAAGATGCTGTGCCAAAAAAGTAAATAAAAGAGTAGTTAGAAATCAGATTTGAGCCATGTAGCTGCTAAATCCAATATTTCACTACATTTTGAATATATACTTTTTAATTAAAAATATTTTATTTACTTATTTATTTGGTACACAGTCTCATTATGCATATCATGCTCATAGTGATCCTCCTGTCTCAGCCTCTCCAGTGCTGGGATTACAGGGATCTGCCATCATGCTCAGTTTTGGTTACCGGCATGGTGTGCCCAGGCTCTAGGGCCAGCACATATGTGGTACTGAGTATCAAACCAAGGTGCTTGTGCTTGGCAGGCAGGCGCTTGGACCGCTGAGCTGTCTCCCCAGCCCATGAAGATATTCTTAATACATATTTAGGATTTCAGATAGCAATTCTCAATTTACAATTTCTGGAGTTGCATACAATTCCTATTATGAATAACACTACTTTTAGCTTCCCTCTCCCCAAGCTATTGTCTAGTAGATCAACTGAGGAGAGGACAGAATTCACTTTTCTCAAGAAAGCCTGGAATATTTGCCTCTACGACTCACAGGTAGAGCATTTGTTTGCAGGGAGGTATGCTGTGCCTGCAGTATATCTCAGAGGCTGGTAGGACTCTGGAGGCACATTCTCTCTACCATGCTTTCCCAAGAAAGAGCCACAGTAGAGTTTTGTGCAAAGCAATATAATCACCAAATGCTTCACTTGACGAACAGGTGGCTTTGATCTCCTAGGCATGCTCTTACACTTAAACAAGTGTTTATTATTTGGGGAGGTAGCTCCTCAAAGGCCTTTCTGTCTTTTCCTATTATAAAATAGGCTTTTGGAAAATACAAATATATGGGATTGAACTAGTCAGCATGTATTGGATGAAGAAATATAGTGTCATGTTTCTGACGTTAATAATCAGTCTTATTTCATTAAAAATGAGTTGCCTATAGGTTAGGCCTGATAACATTGCGATTAGTACTTGAGGTAAGTGGCTCAAATTAGATCCTCAAGTAAGCATTTAAATTACGCTTCCTTTCTGTGCCATCTATCAGGAAATTTCCTCGCTAAAAAGTGTTTGGGAAGAGAACAGTGTCATAAAATGAACAATTTCTGATTT
>PVKA01046939.1:0-14624 GCA_004027165.1 Ctenomys sociabilis | reverse complement strand
ATTTTTATATTTAACTTTTACATTGGTTTTTACATTTTTATCTTTTCTTTGAATTTTCATTTTCTCCTAGAACATGTTCATAATACATAATTATTACATTCCCCAAGGAGAGCTGGTGGATGTGCAGAATACGTCTTTCTTTTTCTTATCCCCCTCCCCTGTTCTTCCCCCTCTATTCACCTCTCTCTTGGTCCCATTCTATTTACAAAAGGTCTTTCTCTCTATTTCCTGCTGCATTTTATTTTGCTCTTTCTTCATATCTCGGTCTTATTGTATGAAAAATCATATTATAGATCAGCTTGTATGTCTGATTTATTCCACATAAAATTACTGCCTTATGATGCATATGATTGTTTTAGGCTGTCTGTTTGTTTTGTTTTTTGAGATACAGTTTCACAGAGTTGTCCAGGTTATCCTTGAAATTGAAATCTCCTTGCCTCAGCCTCCCAGATGCTAGAATTACAAGTGTACATTACCACCCCCTGTTTGACATTCCCAATCCCGATCCTTTTCTTTGTTTAATCAATTAATTTATGTATTGGGTACAGGGTCTTGGTACAGTTTTGACTCATACTAATCCTCCTATCTCAGCCTCCCCAGCACTGGGATTATAAGCCTGCATCACCACACCTGATTTGAGTGGCCAGCATGGCATGTGGAATCAGAGGTCAAACCCAGGTCTTTGTGCTTGCCAGGCAGGATCCTAGATCAATGAGCTACCTCCCCAACCTTCCTGATCTTTTTCTTAAAGGTATGTTTCCCCATTTATTTGTTGAATGATAAATCTAAGTGAAAATAGTTCTTAGATTCATTCACACACATGTACAATGTAAAAATAGCATATTGTGTATGTAGTATGCTACTTGGATTATTTTTTCATGACAAACATATATTGAATATTTTCCCAGATAAAACTACGTAGTTCTACCTTATTGTTTTTAATCATTGACTACCACTTCATTATCTGGTACATACCATATTCAACTATTTCTGCATTGGTAGGTACTTTATTACAAAATCAACTCAAACTTGGCAAAAGCAATAAATATTTTTAAATGCCTCTGTGTGTGTGTGTGTGTATGTGTGTGTGTGTGTGCGTGTGTGTGTGTGTACATGTGAGATTCTTAAAATGAAGCATTATATGATTGGTACTGACATTTATCTCAGTCACACAGTCAAAATTTTTTTGAGTCACTTACCTCCTACAGATAGAAAAAGAATTCATTTTGAAATAACAGCGTAGGTTAAACCAGTTTGAATGATTTTTGCTGCAATGAAGATACAATTGAAAGCAGATAAACCAATTAGACTCTCCAATGTCTCCCATCAGGAAAAGCAACCCAGGTTTTATCCACTTTTCTCACCTGCTTTCTGCAGTGGAGCTCCTTTATCTTTCACTGTGCTATACTAACATGATTGTTGTAGTAGTTTCAGGGTTTTCACCTTTACCAACATTCAAAGAAAAAAGAAAAGCATGTCAAAGCTTTATACATTCCTGCTTTATTGCTAAAAAGTTCAAAAATATCCTCTTAATGAGCTCTCAGTTCTAACTGTTCCCCCCCCCCATGTGACACATAAATCACTGGCAAGGGGGACAGAACCACCACAAGTGTTTTGAACTCAATGGCATGCACTATTTGCACTGAAACATGGACACCCAATAACTGAACAAACGCTGGATTTCCTTAGCAAGGATGTAGGTGAAATAGGCAAGATGACACTTCTGTAGGCAAAAAGGAAAACAGTGCCCATACTGCAGAGAAAATTCATGATGCACACATTTGGAAGGTCCTTTCAGCTTCATGCAGTGAAACACATGGCTTCGGGAAGTCATTAGATTGCTAAGCAATTAGCATCACCTGTGCTGCATTTCACAATCGTGATGCTTTGGGAAAGTTATAATCTTATAACCAAACCCAGTGTGATTCAGGAAGAAAATGAATAGTCAAACCCACTTCAAGTCACCAGCTAAAGACCAATGAATTTACTTGATTTTTCTTTCTTACCCGTTCTTATCCCCTACATTATTTCTCCTAGGACAGAGGAAATTTATGCCTTTTCTATATCCCACCTTTTCTCATCCATCTCTCTATACCCTTCTGTCTCATAATTGAACAGCTGTGATAGAGAATATTAGAGAATGAAACTATCATGTTCCTTTGAAGTAACAGCCCTATCTTAAAGATTCGTGCATATAACTGTGTGTGGTTTTATACTACAAAAAACAAAAAACATTTAAAAGATAGCAACAATGATGAAGAATTTTCAATCATTTCAAGTCATAACTTCAGAGGATTATATTGTTTTGTCATTAAAAAACTTTTTCGTATCAATATTTGTTTATTCCTCCAAGCAAAATTAAATGCAACATGGTTTTTACTTTACTACAATTCAATTTTAATGTCATTCTTAAGGTTCACTATTAAAAATGCTAAAATATTTTCTTTATCAAAATGTCTGCACAAGTTTCATCCCAATGCAGTAGAAGCAATCAAGTAAATCAGATGAAACACAAATGCTTCCACGGAAATAGCAATTCTGCTCTCCACTCAAACACTGTGCTAGAAAGTTATTATGAAACACATGAGCCTATAAGTTCTAACTCACTGAATTTTATCACCCAAACTACAAAGATAACAGCTTTCCCCAGCGCAGCTGTATCTCTAACCCAGATGTTCTGTTGGCGCTCTTTCTTCCTGGGCCACTCCGGTATTGACTGGCACCTTTTCTCTCTCTCATTTCAGTGTCAACCCAGTACTGACCCAGCAACAGTGTGGCATTAAACAGGAATGATACCCAACTGCACTCTGAAAATGGAAATGAGAGTCTTCCTTAATTTAGAAAATTCAAGACACCATATTACATTTTCTGCAATAATTTCACTCCCTGATTAAGTCAATGACTAAACAAGTATTCACGACCACATTATTCAGGTCATTTGTTTTCATCATTTCCTCTGGTTAAGAGCAAGGCCTTATTTTTTCACACTCAAGCTCTAAAAGTTATAAATGTAAGATTAGATCAAGACAAGTCATGCTCAGCACACACTGAAATAGTGACAAGACACTTCCCTGTGGTTCAGTTGTGTACCCCTAAGTGACACACATGTGGGGTACATGTATGTGGCCTTGGTGAGACAGTAAATAATGCTACTCAAAGGGGCACTCCCTGAGCTACAACATGAGAAGTGAATCCATTAACTGTGTCATGGCAGTTGTCAACATCTGCTTATGAACCACATTCTTGCCAGAGCCACACCGTGAGTCACTTAAAATAAGAGTGCATAAGTATGGCCCCTTGAAGTCAACACATCTTCACTGGAACACAACTTTGTATCATTTTTAATGCTAAAAATAGTAACAAATTTAGCAGAGCCTGCCTTACTGAAGTGGCAAAAATATAGGAACTTTAAGAAATCCTTCCCATAATCTATTGCCATATTATTAAAATTAATGAATGGTAATAAGCCCAGAGTTGTTGACCATAAAAGAAGCATTTAAACTAAGGAAATCAAATAATAATTACATATATATGTTTATATTAATGGAAGTTGCCCTCGGTGTCAGAAGTGTATATTACAGGGTCACCTGTAGTTTGTGCCCAGGGACAAGGAAAGGCTTTTTAATGTCAGAACCCAAATGCAAGATTATCTGTTCTTACACATCAGTGTGCCACTTGGCTCCTGGATTTAAATTGTGTATTATTCTTCTGTGGTTCAACAACCTGATTATTTTTAAGATATAAATTTGAGGTAAAAAGGCAACTGGGTGTAGTAAGCGTAGCTGGCAGTTGCAGCCCAGTGAGCACAGAGAGCAGACTGGCATTTGCTTGGGAGAGATACAGCTTTTAAAGAGGGCAAGAGGTCTGCAGCAGCAGGTCTCTAAGAATTGTCACAGGAAGTCACTGATTTCTGGAAACTATGACAGATGTTCCGATACCCTGGAAGTTTTCCCAGACTATTTGGCTACCACAGACCAAGTAGAATTTGTACCCTTTGTCAACTGTATTTCTCTGCTGATCACTGAAGATGAACTTAAAGAAAGACTTGATTCATTTGATTTTTCAGGGAACAAAACAGCACTTTATTCATTCAGCCCAATCAGCCAACAAATACTCATTGAGCGTTTGCAATGCCCCCATGCAATGATATTATATGATAGCAATACAAGAGTGAGGGGAAACACGTAATGCTATGTCAAGAGTTTTCAGCTTAATGAATAAGAATGACATTAGTCAGATAATCACATGAATAAATGTAACATTGTTGCTATGATAAGACTGCCAGTGAAAAGTCTATGGTGCTATCAGGGAATACAGGAAGAAAACCTGGGTATAGCCTGAGAGATAAGGCAGGGCTTCTCTAAAGAAGACGCAACTGAAATGAAGTCTGAAAAATGTAGAAAAATTGTTAAGTGATCATTTCATGTCCACATGTACGAAAGCCATGTTGTAGAATGACAGTGTGTGTTTAGGCACGGGAAGGTTAGTGTGGTTGAAAAGAAGAAGGAAAGGGATTATAGGATAAGCCTAAACAGGTCATAAGAGGCACTCCTCAGAGCCTTGCACAGCATATTGCAGGTCTAAATGGTCGACGTGGAGACAAAATAAGGCCACACAATTTTAAAAGTAGGTGACGGGTGCTAAAAAGAAAGAATGGACGTCGACATGAATTGCTTTGCTGTAATTATGTGCATGGAATCTTGTTAGGCACTGCAGAAGACACAGAAGGACTACAGGATCCATATCCATAATAAATAAGCATTCCAGTCCATAGTGAAATATAGCCCCATGTTGTGCAGGAGCTTCTCTAAATAATACAGAGATCAGCTAGAAGAAGATATGCAAGATCAAAAGAGACAATAGAATCTGGGAAAAACAATAGCAGATGCAAAAGGAAAAGGTTGGTATATCTGAAAGATGCATCCTTTGAGCAAAATCGAAGCTGGACTCTGAATCATCTTGGAGGAAAAAAGCAGAAACTCCTATGAGGCTGTGATCAAAGGATGCACGGAGGGGACACTGCACAGCAAGGTTACATTTGTATGATGCTTTCACATTTATTGCCCCTTAATTTTATCTCAGTTGATCTCTAAAATAATACCATGAGAGAGGTAAGGAAGATGGCACAGATATGTTTATTTCACTGACACTGGGAGAAAATAACTTTTTCAAGAACACACAATGACTGATCCAGCGTTAAAACACACACTGCAACCTTCTACTGCTCTACTGATTCACAGATTTCAGTCCTGCTGAATTCAGTTCGTGGTTTGGCCACACGTGCCTATGATTTCCCGTCATACATGTGTCATGTATCATTCTGTCCACTTATTTCTTTTCCTAAAAACTTTATAAGGAGACTTTATGTCATCCCTATAAGAGGAAAATAAACATTGCTAGTCACAAGCTAAAGGTCATTATAAAAGTACGTACTTTACAAACAAAACATTTCTAGAGACAGTTGTCTTTAAAAAGGACTGAAATGGGCTGGGGTGGTAGCTCAGTGGTGTAAGTGCTTACTTGGCAAGTGCAAGGTCCCGAGTTTGATCCCTGGTTCTACACGCTGTGCAGGCCCCCGAACACTGGGTGGGCTGTATCAGCCACTGAAACCACTCATGGTGGAGCATGCCTGTAATCTCAGCACTGGGGAGGCTGAGACAGGAGGATCACTGTATGACTGATTTGTGTAGTGAGACCCTGTACCAAATAAATAAATACATAAATAAATAAATATTTTTTTAAAAAGCCTAAAATGTGAACATATCTATGTCAGAAAGAGATGAGTATCAGAAAAGTGTTTTTAAAAACATGCTGCTGAGGATACAAAGCAGTAAAAACACTGAAATGTAGCTGATGTCTGGGAGTACAATTTGGAACAACTGCTTTGGAGAGCAATTCGATAAAACACATCTTATAGTACATATATATGTCACATAAATAAATATCATTTCTACCCTATGTGTACAGTAATTGTGTATTTATCTATTCATATTTGTTTTCTTGAACAAAGAAATTATACCTCTAGATAGAGGTCAATGAACTTTTTCTGCAAAAAGGCCAGATAGGTTATGGCTCAAACTTGGCAAGCCATACTGTCTCTGTAACAGGTGCTCAGTTGGGGACTGAAGATTCCAAATTGAATATCCACTAAAAAGTAAGTAAAAAGCTATATCTAGGCCTCATCAAAAACTTATTTATGTACAGGAAAATTTGAATTTTACAAAATGTCTTTAAAAAGTACCTTCTTCTCATTGCTGGATCAAATACCCCACACCCAAAGTGTAGGAAGAAAAGGATTGTTTAGCTCAGTTACTGAAGGCTTCAGTCCATACTCAGCTAGCTCCAAGGCAGAGAGGTACAGGGCAGAGTGTCTTTTCATGGCAGTGGCAAACAGTAAGAGAGCAAATGGAAGAATAGCAGCAACAATGGCAACAAAGCGAGAAAGTCTGTCTCTCTGTCTCTTCTAAATTGCATTCAAGTATCCACCTTAGGTGGGGTGTAGACTCACACCCATAATCCCAGCAGTATTAAAATCCATAATCCCGGTAGATCATGAGTTATTCTCAAACTCTAGAAGTCTCCACCCCATGACTGTGTGAGGCTCTGGGGGGACAACTAGACACAAATCATAACACAGAACATTATCTGTTATAGAATATTAGTTTCTTAAATTTCTCCTTTTACTCCAGGGGAATGGATTTGGAGCTCCTCAGTTCCAAACCACTCTAACCCTTCCCTAGGGAAAGACATCTTCATATAGATAAAGAGAAATATACTATTGCAAGATGTTGAAAGAGCAAAATAAAGGCTAGATAATACAAAATAGGGAGATAGATCTTTCTCTAATTGGAAGGTGATTAAGAGCTAGATGCAGGAGGAAAAGGAGATGAAAATTTATGAATATATGTGGCAACTCCACATAAGGAATGTCAACATTATGCACCGCAAATTTGTGCTAATAACAAAGGCTGAGAAACTTCTCCATTAATCACTTTATAGTGCACTAACCCTACATAGGAGAAATACTCATACAGAAATACTGTTGCATAAACCCAAAAGAAAATCAAATTTTATTTTAACATTTCGCGAAAAAATATTTAAGTGCTAGATTTTGGAAATAATTTGTATCATAAATACTTTACTACAAAATCTTATTGTAACTGACTAAAAACTTGTTTAACCTGTTGACCACAGTCTACTTTTACAAATTGACTTCATATTAGACTATTTCCATGTGAAATTCCATTGTGCAAGAGAGCTGGCACAGTCTAGAGTATTCTTTCACTGGCATGCACTTACTAGAATATGAAATAAAGAGTCACTTCAAGGAAAGACACCCTCTGATGTACAGATGGAGAGTCAGAGTACCCCCATTTGGCTGTTGTTGGCTTTCACAGTGCATGTAACACGACAGCACCCGAACCTCTCCTATTCTTTGCCGAATTCAAAAAGTGCTAGCAGTGCCAGTTTGAAACCTTTATGCTGACAACAGGTGCACAGATCTTGGACTGACTCAGCATTGTTTGAGGCTTTTATACAGGATAATATTACCCTTTGACTGGTGTCATCACCTTTTATCTGAAATAATGACCCTGAGAACTGTCTGGTCAAGATTTAATAGAAACACATGGTATACTGTCTAGTCAGCTGAGTTAGGTTCTAACAGCCTCCCAAATTGGCTGCAATAGTATTTGTTTCTCTACATAAGAGATGTAGGTATTTGGGCAATAAATTCTCTATTTTGGTAATATATAAGGGTTGTAGGTCTAGGATCTTCTAGTCTGTGTCACACTCCTGGATCCATCTCCTTATCTTTCCATAGTAGCTACTCCTAGGACAAAAGAAGTGGCTACAGCCTAGGGTGTGATGTACCCATGAAGGAGGGTAATGTTGAAGAATAAACAGAAATAAATCACACAACCTCATTTAAAATTTCCACTGATGCAGCTCATCTCTCATCTATAATCATTCCATCCACCAAAACATGTTCATGACCATGCCCAAAGTCAGTAGGACTGAAAAGCTCTCACCCCTTATAGGGAAGCTGCTTCAAACCTGGTGGCAAAGGAAAAACATTTTCATTTCTTTAATGATAAGAAGATAATAATTGGAAATAAAATAATGCTATTGAACAAAGCAGGAGAAACATTGCAGGATTAAAAAATACAAAGTATATATAAATATATACATGGTTGTTATACATGTTCACATATAAATTTTTAAGTACTGAAGTAATTAAACTTCAAGCTATAAAAATATGTTTTTAAAATTATAAGCATCAAAATTATAATCATATGTAGTGAGATACCTCAAGATTCTCATAGGAAGCGATTTTAGCTTCTTGCAGCCCATTTGTTTAAACTTTTGGGATCAAAGGGCAATTGGTGAGTGGGAAAGCATCCCGGAAGGCATGGCTCAGGTGCTCTGGGTTAATCTCTTCTGAAGCAACCCTGTCTAGTAGGAGATGTTCTGGGCTGCTATGTTTGTGAAGTAAGAGACCTGCCTCCATCCAGCTATGCTAGTGACTTTATGGGTATATTTTGGCCAGAAGTAATGAAATACATTTCTAAGTTGGTCCCACCCTTGGGCAAGAAACAGGAGTAACTTCACCCACTCATGGTCAGAAGTCTAGTAATACTAATGGAAATGATGGCTAATACTTATTAAAGACCTACAGCTTAAAGAAAATCACAATTAATTATTATAGAGTCCAAAAATGGCATCCATTATATAGATAAACAAGAAGCTTCAAAAGAGATTGGAGGTCTTCCCAAGGTCAGACAGCTAATAAATTAATGGACTTGATTCTCCATGTCAAGACTACTGGAAGCTAGAATATATGAGCCCTGTCATGGCCTATATTTTCTGTATGAGTAGCAATGACACAGAAGGAGTACAGAGCAGAAAAGATAAGGAAAAGTGTCTGGCATGTCCAAAGTTTTTATTGTCCTGATTATCTCTCAGCAAACTGTATTGTTAACAATTTAGGCCTTTTTAAATCATAGAACTTATTCATTTTCAGTTGCTACGGTTTGTGTCTAGTTATCCCCCAAAAGGTTCATGCAGAAATTGGATGGGGACTTCTAGAGTAAGAAATTAACTTATGATCCACTGGAATTATGGGTGGTCCACTAGGATTATGGGTTTTAGTACTGCTGGGATTATGAGTGTGAGTGTTACACCCAGGACGGGGCAGAAAGCCTGAATGTAACATAAGAAAAACAAACAGACAGACTTCCTCTTTATACTCATTATTGCCATTGCTCCTCCCTTGGCTCCTCTTGCTCTTTGCTGTTTCCATGAAACTTTGCTCCCTGCCCTGTGCCACTCTGGCTTGAAGCCAACTGAGTATAACACTGACAAAGGATCTACAAATTGTGGTACAGGGTTTCAGGATAAATTCTGAGGGGATTTGACTTACCTGTCAGATACATAAGCTACATTTCTTGTTACATAGGTCTTCCTTCCTTCATTTTGGGTGTTGGCTATTTGTGCCAAAAACAATGGAAGAGTAACTGAGACATCAGTAATTTATTAGTATATCTCTGATTTCAATAATTAAAACAATGTGTATTAGTATACCCCTGAATTAGTATAACTCTGCTTAGTTCATCAGTATATCTGTGCTTCTGTTAGAAGACAATGAAAATTAAGTCTAAGTCAGAGAAATATTCACCTTACAAATACATCTTAATTCTGAAATAAACACAATTCTGAAATATAAATAGACATAGGATCCGCGATACAGACAGCTCGGGGCATGAAAAGTCACCTGGATGTCACAACATTTTATAAACTTTTTTTCTTTGGCCTCTTGTTTCAAAAGTAAAACCTGGAGGTGAGACTTACTTCTACATAATTGGTCTACATAATTGGAGAGCTCTTGGATTTGACCAGAACTAAGGAAATTTTCATCAGAAACATAAAATGAAATTATTAGGAGGTTATGGGGCCACAGAGGAAAGTGATCAATGATGAAGAGTGTGCCTAAGGAGAGTCACATGGAGAGAAACATTGTCTCAGGCTTTCACAGAGAGCAAATTGGTCAAGCAATGGTTGTGACTCATCTACATGGTTGACAATGACAAAGGATCTGCAAACTACAGTACAGGGTTTCAGGATAAATCCTGAGGGGGATTTGACAGACCTTATCAGATCCAAAAGTTACATTTCTTGCTATATAGGTCTTGATTTATCTTGCTGTGAACCATCCAGTAGAAAAGTATAGCAATGAGGTATGAAAAGTAAATCTGTATTAATATGCTGAGCTAACAACTTCAGACATTGCCAGTCCTATGGATAACCCACTACTGTTATACACTACTGGACTACATTGGATTATTTTGCTGGATTCACACACCTACAATATTTAAATAACAATGGAATACCCATCTCTGACAAAACTAAACAAAAAAGGGGATATAAATGAAGGACCATTTTGTATCTGAATATACAAAATAGTTAGAATAGATATACAGCTATACTCTCTTAATTCAATGAGAAGAAAGATTTGTACTAATAGTGTTTGGACAGGATATCATGTCTGCATCTTGTACTATGAATATCCACTAGGAAGACAACAATATGCTATGTATTAATTATTGAAACTGTCCTATTATTCAGTTTTGAAACTGTCTCATTGCTACTTGTTTATCAATAAAATTAATAATAAAAAAGAAATCAAACACCAAAAACAGCCTGGTAGGAAAATCCATCAATCATTTGTGTGCTAATAATGATAGTATATAATAAAAAAAAGAGAAAATGAGATTATTATCATTTGATATTTATTTTAGAATTTATTTAATATTTTTAAAAAGTGATATATTTTATTTTCATGCTAATTTTTAAGATATGATGATGTCCTGACATAGTGTCTCCTTTGTTTTGAATGACGAGATTAACAAGAAATATTCCTGGAGGTCTGCTAGTCACGTAAGTGCTATTATCTCAAAATCTTGATATAAGGAACCATCACAAAGCTCAATTCCTTCCTGCCCTTTTCTCCTTATCGCTTGTCAAAACATTTTTGGAAATGAGTCTCTGACCTTTTTTTCTCCCACACATTTCTAATAAAGATGCTGCCGCACAGCCGTATCCTAGTAACTAGGTTTTACACTGAGAAGCACCATTAAGAAAGAGTCCTAGATAGGGATGGTTTCGACCATCTGTAAAGGTAATTTCTAGTCTTGCTCTCTTCTATTGTCTTAATTTAGATGAATAACTGCTCTCAACTTACTGTTCTTTCTGATAAAATGCTGTCCTGCAGATGCAAATTAACATATTTGCTTTTGATTATCTTGCAGAATTTTATTTGCTTTTTTTATAAAAATCTTAATAATTCATACAAGGCTCCGAAGGAAGAAAACCACTATGTGAGACTGAATACTCCCAACTCTCCTGCTGAGGTTAAATGGCAGGCTTCAAAGAATTTTTTAAATAAATAATAGGGAGATGTTTCCTCTTGCCTCTGAACTGCTGCATAAGCAATTCCTTGCTGAATTCTCAAGCACAAAAAAATCAGCACCACATAAGATAGGAAGTTCCCATCATCATGAATTGGAATTTCTCTGTAGCAGGACTTTTAGGAGACTGAGAATGCTTAATGTTCAGTGCAGTAGTGGGCTTTTATATTCTTAAACTGGAGACATGAATTAAATGAAGGAGCAATTCTTCTCAGGTAGCACCCAAGTTTGAAGACAAGTGGGGATGTATAAGTGCCCTGAGACGAGCTTTCCACCCTTGGAGCAGGCTGCTGGGCATGATGGACAAGGCATGTCAGGAGAGATGTCGCTGTGTTCTGCCAACATATGTCTGTCTTCTAGGTTACAGGAGAAGTCAGGCAGCACTGAACCAACTCTTACTTCTTCCCTGCCTGAGGCTGGCACAACTCTATGACCTGTTTTAAAAGTATATTCAGGAAGAATTCCTCCAGGTTTAAGTTACAAGTTCAGAGGTAACTTTCCTATACTAACCATCCCTCTTTCCTGTTTGTTCCCTTCCTAATTCTAGAAATTTTAATTGGGGGAACTTACCAGGCTGGTAAGTCTCTTGGAGTCAGATCAGACCCATAGGGATTCCCTTGTCATGGGAATCATACTTCTCCAGAACATTTTCCACTCTAATGTACCTACTGATAATTCCTCAAGAAGGTTGCTAGTTCTTTCTGGAGGTTACTGTTGACCTTCTGTAATCAGAGCTTCCAGGTTCCATATCTGCAGATTCAACAATCAGCAAATCAAAATTTTTTTGTTTCCATTGCCTGACTAGTTGTGATTTTTTTTCCTTTGTCAACATCCCCTAAACAATATAACATTACAAGGGGCCTGTGGAAACATGGAGAGGGTTAATAGTTGTGTGAAGAGTGATGAGCATGTCCTGGAGGAGCTAGAAACAGAAGAGCAGAGGCAGCTGAAGAGCCTTCTTCAGCATCAACTTGATACTTCTGTCTCCAATGAGGAATGTGTCTCTAAGAAAGAAAGTTTGCCCCTGGTACTATGTACAAGCCCTTTGGGAAAGAAGCAGCTGGGACTATGACTTTGTCCCAGTTCCAAACATTGCATAAAAAGGATTAAGAGACTACTTCTCTCAAAGAACTAGGACTCAATGAAACAGAAATCATGATTTGGAAGAGCCATATTTCTGGTGAAAAGAGGACAAAGCTGAGGGCAACTCCTGAGGCAATATAGAATCGTCTTCAAAATATTGAAGAAAGAATCTCAGAGCTTCAGTGCATCCTTTGCTTGCCACAGAGATTTTTCAAAGAGCAAACAGCTGACCCGGTGAGAAATGGAAATAGAAAAGTCTTTATTTCAAGGAGCTGATCTTCACTCTTTCCTTAAGGCTCTTTATTACGAAGGTATATGATCCTCACTGACTTTGATGTGTTTTATCATTGAGAGAAAGACTTGACATCAGAGCATTAATTGTGAAAAAATAGTGAATAGAGGAAAGACAAGTTATTACTCCTCCAAAGAAACATATACTCCCATGAGAAAGAATAATGCATGCATAGTTAATTTCATGACAACATGGAAATTTTTATTATAGAGATGTAAATGAAATGCTAAAGGAACACAAAACTAGAGCATCTAAGTCTAGTTGGGGGAGTCAGAAGTTGACATTTATATTGTCTTAACAGATCACCACCCATTTTCTAGATGAAGGGGAAAGGGCATTATAGATAGTGAATAGCAACAGGACTGAAAGTACCTGGTACATCTAGGGAACAATAAAAAGTTCTGTGTGATAAGGCAATAGCATATTGCAGGGTGATGATGACATAGAAAATAAAGGTAATGTCAGACTGTAAAAGGTCCTTAAACTGAGATAAATAATAGCACAAAATATGTACCTGAATACTACATATTTGAACCAGAAAGAATTAAACATTCTAGTTTTATTAGGCACTGTGGAAGGTTCACAGAAGTTAAAAAAAATGGTTCCTGACCTTTTGCCAGGTATAGTCTTGTTGAAGATATTAGTATATAACAATTAGTAACAATGCCAGATACCACTGCTAAGTGCTATAGTAATGTAGAGTTTTATTGGTGTGACTGAAGAAGGCCTCTCAGACTTAAATATATTTTCAATACTACCTATTCAGAAAGGAGAGGGAATGGCATTCTAGTTACAGTAGTTGTCTGATTACTACTGACTGGATAAGTTGTGAAAAACAATGTTTAAAATGTAATTAAGAATTTTACATTTTATTTGGTTGATTTTATGCATGTAGCTATGCAGAGGAACTTCTTCACTAAGTTTGAATAAAGTTAATAAATTTTTGAGCCAAGAAAAATGAAACAATATAACATTACAACTGCTCACATAATATTTACATTGTAGTGAATACAAAAAGTAATGCTAGAGTTCAATTAAAGTACAAGTATACAGGAGACTCAGCAAAGGTTATATGTAAATATTTCACTTTATATAAGAAACTTAAGAATCCTTGGCTTTGGGTAACTATGGACAAGATGAGAGACAACTACCTCTTCAGATTCTCTGACTATTGTTTTCCTTCTCCTTTGTTGAAATCAGCTCAACAGTCACCAGTTTCACCCTGTGAACACCACAGTGGCCAGGATTTGGTTATGGCAGGATTCCTTTCTAAAATACTTTAGGCATCTGCTTCTTTTCTTTCCCCTTTTGTTGAAAATGTGACCGCATATGTCTTGTTTTTTCACAGTATTTTTAGCCATAGCAGATTAAACAATGCTAGTTGAGAACCATATGGTAAACTATGAAAATCAAAATCCAGTTTATATCTCCATGATATAGATTATATTACATGGAGGAATGTAGTCATACCTGTTTCACTGATATTATTAGTTACTTAATAGATTTCCTTAAGTATACATACATTTTTACTTCCTTAAATTAATGTCAAAGAAATATACTCCAGTTGTGGCATATCACTTATCAAAAATTAAAACTATTGTAAAATACAGGATTATCATTAAAACACAAAAATTATATTGCTTCTGAAAAGTATCTGTTGTACCAACAGTGCTACATACTACATTTTGGAAAATTCTTTTATAAAACTTTGTAATAAAGCTATGACATTAACTAATTGAGCTAATTTTCATAAAATATTATGAAACAAGTAAAGCAGGAATAAC
>PVKA01046938.1:0-14623 GCA_004027165.1 Ctenomys sociabilis | reverse complement strand
CTTTTTAAAAAAAAAAAAAATCTTTATTTATTTGTTGCAGGACCTCATTACATAGCTCAGATTCATAGT
Source organism: Ctenomys sociabilis (assembly GCA_004027165.1). Lineage (NCBI taxonomy): Eukaryota > Metazoa > Chordata > Mammalia > Rodentia > Ctenomyidae > Ctenomys > Ctenomys sociabilis. The sequence goes on along the minus strand of PVKA01046938.1, from coordinate 14,554 downwards.
GATCCTCTTGTGTGAGCCTTCTTACCACTGGGATTACAGGTGTGTGCCACCACACCTGGTTTTGGGGCTGGCATGACATGCCTGGGACTCTGGGGGTTGACACTGCGTGCAGTACCAGGTATCAAACCTGGGTTCTTGTACTTGCCAGGCTGGAGAGATGGCTCAGTGAAATAACTGCTTCCCTAGCAAGCGCAAGGGTCTGAGTTCAATTCCCTGTTCTGCGAAAACAAAAACAAAAAAGCAAAAACAAAAACAAAAATCTATCTCCCCAGCCCACAAATGTTCTTTTCAGTGAACAAAGGTAAGCCATTTTTATAAATGAAACCAATTAGTGTATATATTTAAATATTTTTTGGTTGATCAATTTTGCATACCCATATTTGATAATCTGAGCAACTACTTTGAAGATAACAATATGCAATATAATAGCCATTGCTAATCTCCTGTCATCTTTTTTGAAATTAAACATTTTATTTTCTTCAAAGTAAAAGAAATAATTGTTTTGCTGAATTCACAATCTATATATAGTATTTAGATGCCAATGGAATACCATCTCTGACAGGACTAAACAAAAAAAGGGATACAAAGGAAGGACCATATTGAAATATTTTTTAAAACAACGGAACATGCAACTTGGGGAAATATTTGAACACGGGATAGATTTTAGGAATTGAAAATCTTACCAGTTAGGAACAGATGCTGTATATGGGGTTTGTAAGGATTCTGCCTGACTTAACTCAGATGTCTTGTCATAGCCACCATGAGTGACCCTCAGGGACCCTAACCTGCTTCCTCTCTTAGCTTTTAGCACACCTCAGATAAGTAAAGCCATTACAGCAGGATGGAGAGCTTTAGCGCTGGACCACAGCACCCCTCAGCTCTTGGAAGGTGCCTGAAATGTTTGATCTTAGCTTGAGATAAACTAGGTGCATTCCAATGTGGATGAAAGCCACTCTTGTCCAAACTACTTTATAAATCTCTCTCTCTCTATTTGTCTGTCTGTCTATCTATCTATCTATCTATCTATCTATCTATCTATCTATCTACCTACCTATCTATCTATCTATCATCTATCTATCTCTTTCTCTCTCTGTCTGTCTCTCTGTCTCCATCTTTGTTTGTCTCTTTTTCTTTTTCTGTCTCTATGTGTGTATGGGTGTGTCTCTGTCTCTATCTCTTTCTGTCTGTCTCTTTGTCTCTCTCTCTGTCTCTTTCTGTCTGTCTCTGTCTCTCTGTGTCTCTCTTTCTGTCTGTCTCTCTGTTTCTGTGTCTGTCTCTCTCTCTCTCTCTCTCTATCTCTATCTCTCTTTCTCTCTCTCCCCCTCCCAAATGGTGGCAATCCATGCATCTGGCTGCTGCCTCTGACCACATTTCTGTCCATATGTTGCCAATAAACATTACACTCTGTGTAGTCTTGGATCTTTCGGCCTTTTGCTTCAGTCTCTTAACACCTTCTCCTATGCCTGTGGGTTCTTTTACAACAGATTTTCCCAAAACAGACTTAGAGAGGGCTTTGCTTATATATATTAAAAATATAGTCAGTAATCATCAATTCATTTTTAACCTTTTCCAGCTGGCTTCCATTATGAACAACAATACGTTAAATGATGAAAACTATTCTTTTATAATGAGCCATACTTACTAGGAACAATGTTTTATTTCTGTGGTTACATAAATTTAAATACTTGCTTCCAAGCTGTTTATCTTTCACTCATCAGATCTGAGGCAGTTGCCAATGATTAGGACAATGTTGTTTTCCTCAAGGGCAATCTGGACTTTTTGGTGAATTTTCCAGTTACCATGAGACACTTGATTATCTAGAGTAAAGCTCTCTAGTTGAAGCAAATGGCATTGTTGCAAATTTGACCTTGATACTGAAGCCAGGTTCCAGGGGTGGAGGGCTGCGACATAAACAGCTACTGGACAGTATGGGGGATTGAGGTCAAGGGTTCATACAGCTGGGAAATCCGTAGCTTGTGTTTAGAACAGGGAGGAGTGGTGTATGGCAGGGATTTTCCTAACAACAGATTTTCCTGAAGTTCTCTACATAGTTCCATTTGCAAAAGTGGCTCCTATGGTGTTCTCTTTCTCCTCTTTCCTAGCTACACTCTGGTTTCAAGGCATCTATGATAATAGAAACTACCAGCGGGGTAAGCTTCTGCCTACTGTTGCCAGTGGGTGGGTGGGAGGGCTTCCGGGAGGAGCTGGGCCATTGAGGGTGTGTTTTTTCTTCTTACTGTTGCTGTTGTGGTTCTGGTCTGGTTGTGATCTCTCATTCCAGGGATTCTAGAGGAGCCCTTTTCAGTTTGTCTTAACAATGTCTGGCCAGATGTGGTGACACACACCTGTAATTCCAGCACTCGGGAGGTTGAGGTGGGAGTGTTGTAGGCAGTTGAGACAGCTAAAGATATTATGGGGCTGGGGAGATGGCTCAGTGGAATAAGTGCTTCCCTGGCAAGCGCAAGGGCCTGAGTTCAATCCCTGGTTCCACAAAAAAAAAAAAAAAGAGAGAGAGAAAAAAAGATACTATGGCAGTCAGACAAGGCTAGGACCTCAAGGAGACAATATAGAAAACAATACCTTGCAAGTGTTTCCCATGAGAATATATGTTTGCTCATGAACTCTTTACCTACCCCTATGTCGAGAGTTCCTCCTACTTTCTTTTCCAGGAGATTGTTTCTGGTTTAATGTTTAGATCTTTAATCTATTTTGACTTTAACTTAGTGCATGGTGATAGAACTGGGTCAAGTTTTAGTTTTTGGCATGTAGAAAGTCAGGCTTTCCAGCACCATTTGTTAAAGAGGCTATCTTTCTTCCACTGAGTATGTTTGGCCCCTTTGTTGAAGATCAGATGGCTGAGTGTGTTCGTAGATGCTTCTGCACCTTTTACTCTATTCCATTGGTCTTCAGATCTATTTTGTTGCCAATACCATGTTGATTTTGTCACAGTGGCTTTGTAGTATAATTTCAAGTCAGGAATTTTGATACCTCCTGCCTTGTCTTTATTGGCCAGGACTGCCTTTGCTATTCTAGGTCATTTGTGGTTCCAAATAAATTTTAGGTCTGGGAGGTATGCTGGTGTCAGTTTGATAGGGATTGCATTAAATGTGTACAGCAATTTTGGGAGTATGGCCATTTTCACAATGTTGGTTATTCCTATCCAGGAGCATGGAATATCTTTCCATTTTCTGAAATCCTTTATAATCTCTTTTCTTAGGGTGTGGTAATTTTCCGTGAAAAGATCTTTGACTTCCTTGGTTAAGTGAATTCCAAGGTATTTAATTCTCTGTGGTGCTATTGTAAAAGGTATTGTTTCTATTGTTTCCCTTTCTGTGAGCTTGTTATCTGTGTAGAGGAATGCTATTGACTTTTGAGTATTGAGTTTGAATCCTGCTATGCTACTGAGTTTCTGTATCAGTTCTAGTAGTTTCTTGGTGGAATTTTTGGGCTCTTCCAAGTAAAGTATCATGTCATCTGCTATAGTGATAATTTAACTTCTTCTTTACCTATTCTTATTCCCTTTATTTCTCCCTCTTTTCTAATTGCTGTTGATAATGATTCCAAGACTATATTGAATAGGAGGGGTGATAGAGGACATCCTTGTCTTGTACCTGATTTAAGAGTAAAAGATTTCAGTTTTTCCTCATTTAGGATTATATTAGCTTTTGGGTTGTCATAGATGGTTTTTATCAAGTTAAATAGAGTCCATCTATTCCAACTTTCTGTAGGACCTTGAACAAGAATGAGTGTTGGACTTTGTCAAAAGCTTTCTCTGCATCAATTGAGATGATCACATGGTTTTTAGACTTCAGTCTATTAATATAGCGTATTACACTTATAGATTTTCAAATATTGAACCATCCTTGTATCCCTGGGATGAATCCTACCCGGTCATGGTATATGATCTTCTTGATGATTTGCTGTATTTTATTTGCTAGGATCTTATTCAGTATTTTTGTGTCTATGTTCATGAGGGAGATTGCCCTGTAGTTCTCCTTTTTGGTTGTGTCTTTCCCTGGTTTTGGAATCAGTATTATACTTGCCTCCAGAAATGATTTGGAAGGACTGTTTCCTTTTCAACTTCATTGAAGATTTTTTGGGTGTGGGGATTATATCTTTTATAAATTTCTTGTAGAATTTATCTGTGAATCCATCAGGACCTGGACTTTTCTTTCTCGGTAGGCTTTTTATTACGTTTCGTATTTTGTTGGCTGTTATTGGCTTATTGAGAGTTGTTATATCTTCTTGGTTCAGTTTTGGTAATTTGTACCTTTTGAGGAATCTTTCCATTTCTTCTGTGTCTTCTATTCTGTGAGTGTAAAGATTCTTGAAGTAACTATTGATAATCTTCTGAATTTCCCTGGGTCTGTGGTGATTTCACCCTTTTCGTTCCTTATTGCATGTACTTGAATTGCAACCATAGGGAGACAAATACTCCTATTGTGGGCCAGACCTCAATGCAAAATAGTAAACAAATTCAGCCAGATACGTCCTTAGGAATGGGCATCAAGAATTGATATTCTAAATAGGTGTGCTAGTCACCTTGAAAAAGCCGAGTAACAGACCCAACCCATACAGAAAAAGCCCTTGTTCTGTATTCATGTCCACTTGCTACGTGAGTTACTTCCCCATTTGATATCAGTTTAATTAATTTTACCTGAGCAATTGTGCTTGTAATCTTATTGGTTGACCATAGTTTGGTCCCATCTCATGTGTGAGTTTCCATGTTTTCCATGATAGACCTGCCTTACCTCATGGATTTACTTTATAAAAAGTAAATCTCCCCAGGGCTGGGGAGATGGTTCAGTGGAATAAGTGCTTCCCTGGCAAGTAAAAGGGCCTGAATTCAATCCCTGGTTCTGCCAAAAAGAAAAAAAAAAAAAGATGGTGATCCTCCCCTGTAAAGAGAGGTGCCACTTCTTGCAGGACTCTGAGTTTTGAGAAACTGAAAGTACAATGAACTTCATCTGTAACATGAATACAGCCCACTTTCTCCTAAGTTCCTAAATTCTGAAAAAAATAGTGCAAAATAAAAATATTCTTTCAAAGATCCCAGTTTACGGTAAGCTCTATGTATAAGAACTGGGTCAGAGAGCCAGAATTTGAACTGGTTGTATTTTTTTTAACTTCACAGAGATATCCAAAATTGGTGTCCACTAAACAATTAAGCAACTCCTCTATCTTTCCTAACTGTAAGTGAGACCAGGCTAAGGCCTATGCCATGCCCTGTGCAGGACCCCTCCTAGAAGTCCAAGAGCTATTCTCTTTGTATTCAATAGACCTTTCCCAATCTCCTTCTTTGGTTCACGCTTCATTCTTCACTGTTTATGAAACCACAAGCCTGGTACACAGGATAACATACTCTGTCCCATGGATGAGCTGCTAGATTATGTCTCTCCTTTCATAGATACTTGTAAAGATTAGCATGAGTATTTTACCCTCCCACCCTCTTTTAAATACAGAGAGGAATAATATATTATATATAATATGAGAGGGAAGGAGAGAGAGAGAGAGTTGTGGTAGTGGCAGCTTGGGGCCCTGCAAGACTTAAGAGACTCACCTCAGCACTTTTGGGAAAGGCTGAAAAATGGAAGGTGGAGAAGGCTTTCAGGAAGAGCCTGGGAGCCACTGTACCCAGGCAAGTCTGACCCTGAGAGAAAGGCAAAAATGTGAGACAACACTGAGGTTTAAAGAATTTTCAACTGAGGTTGTTTGTGGAGGACCACCTGGGCAACTCTCCTTGAAAGCAGAGCAGTTGTCTCCTTCCAGTTTGGCTGAGCCTGACCCTATTTCCATGTATTGATAGGTACAGAGCTGGCTAGGACTTTTGCTTATCCCTTCAATTGGCTTTAAACAGTGCATATTGGTACAGCTGAGGTGTTGGTGGGAATCTTTGAAGACGGCATGCGTGTTTCCCTGATAACACACACCTGCTGCTTTTTCAAGTGAGCCGGGTCAAGACAGGACAAAGAGCCAATGCTCCATGCTATCAGCTGGGATAGAGCCTCAAGGTGGAGGCTATGACTTCTTGGGGCTTAAAAGATTACACAGCAGGGCCGGGGGTATAGCTCAGCGGACTAAGCGCTTGCTTAGGTAAGCGTAGGGACCAGGGTTCGATCCCTGCTTCCACTTGCCGCGCCGGCCCCGCCTTCGGGTGCGCTGAGCCAGTGATTGGAGTCCGGGCGTGGTGGCGCGCGCCTGTAATCCCAGCACTAGGGAGGCAGAAAGCAGGAGGATCACTATGAATGTGGGCTGTATAGTGAGACCCTGTGGACAAAAAAAAAAAAGATTACACAGCAGACCTGAAGCACCAGAGCCCAAAATGCTAGATAGTATCTCAGTAGTATCATGCAAATTACTTTTTCTGCATATCCTTCTCTCTGCATATTGCAGAGGTCAGTGCAGGCCTCCTACCCGGCTCAGCTCATAGTACTCTCCTACTTCTTGCAATTCTCAGTCAATCGCCCTCAATCCACTCTTCCTTCATGACTGAATAAACCCAGGCTCAGCCCTGGGTTTGAGATCTTTGTTCTGGATAGCCATCCCCATGGCTGCCTCAGAACCCCTTGGCTTCCATAACTGTAAATATGCCTTAGTGTCTTTATTCTCACCATGGATTGCACTGGAAGCGGTATATTGGAATTAATTTAATGGGATTCCAATAACGTATTTGGGGATTACAAATACAGATTTCTTGGACTGAGGCAAGGATCAGGAAGGGCTCCTTACAGTCGTTGAGAAGCTTTATGCCAGCCCTGTGTCTGCAAGAGAGAGTTATAGCCTTGTCACTACAGTGGATTTACAACTCCCCATAATCGATGGTGCAGTGGTACACACATACAGCAGCCACTGTAAATGTCCATTCTAGTAGTAATTATAAAATGCATGTAATTACCATCCATGTTAAAACAGAAAATTTCAGAACAATTTTTAAATTATTTATTTATTTGGCACAGGTCTTGTAACACAGCTTGGACTTGTAGTGATCCTCCTGTCTCAGCCTCCCCAGCACTGGGATTCCAGGCGTGCCCCACATACCTGGTTTCGGTAGCCAGCAAGGAATGTAGTACCAGGAATCGAACCTGGGTTGTTGTGCTTGCCAGGCAGGAGTAACCAATCACAAACTCCAGAAGCTGCCCATGACTGCATGAGGCTTTGGGGGGACACCTATACACAACTCATAACATCCTGGTGTTGGAGTTGTGATTCAAAGTGATGGCCACGGAGGTGGTCCATGTGCTTTCTGCATGTGAACCTGATTCCTGCCCCTGGTGTGCTCCATGGCCCAAGCAAAGCCCCAAGGGGAGCCGGGGTGGCAGGTAGCAGGACTGAACAGTGTGTGGGAGCAGTTTCAGAGGCAGCAACCCGGACGCACTGACACAACTGGTAATGTAACAGTCTGTTGGGAACAGACAGGTTGCAGTGAGCAATGCCAAGGTGCACCTGTACAGTTGGAAGTGGCAGAGGGAGGTACAGTGTGAGTTCCAGGCAGGCAGGAGATGTCTTCTATGTGGAGGACGCCTCTGCTCTGGGGCTCCCAGCAGCACACGCTCAGTGTAGACCTCATGGTCCTGGTCTTCCTGAGCCTGTGGTTTTCCCATGCCCTGCTGTTTTGCTACACAGAAGGGGTCTGGTGTAAACAAACCAGCATAGCACTCCCTCTTTGCGCATTATTTCTATTCAGTTCAATGCTCAGCCTCAAACTCATGGGCAGGTGTGGACAAAAAATCTAACCTGGAGAAGCAAGACTTCCTATCTCCTTTTTCGGCTCATGTTGTCTCAGTTCACCTTTAACCTTGATTTCTACCCGGTGAGTTCCTTTGTAATGACTACTTGAAAATCAGTGCAAACAATAGTTCTTGTGAACCTTTCCCAATTGGTAAATGCAAAATCTTTTATTGTAAATCCACGGATGATGTTATGACTTTGCTTTGATCTATAACTGCTGTATGCAGAAGAGGAGGGAGCCATTCCTTTTATGACTATTCTTTCTTTTTTGAGAAATAAAACAAAAATTCATAAGCAAATAATGAGAACAACAATAGTTATTACACCATTTATTGTTATCTTCAAAGTAGTTACACAAAGCACTAGACATAGATAAAAAAAATTCTTGGTAAGAAATAGATATTAACACAGAACAGTCTTTGCAGGAACTCAGGTCAACTAGTTGTGTCGATGAAGCTAGTTAGCACATATATTGGAATATTTTTAGAACAATGGAATTCATCATTTGAAGAAGTGTTCGTACTCTTCTCTAGTTCTGTTTATCTCTCTTGTCTTTTGTTTGTGTTTGTTCTTTTCTTTTCTTGCAATACTGGGCATCAGATCTTGGGTCTTACAAATGTTAGGTACATGCTTTACCACTGAGCTCCACCTCTACCCCGAGAGTCCTTTTATAGAAGGCAGAGTCTACTTAGTGTTTCTTTAGGTCTTACCATTTAATTAGCTCTCTTGCCTAAAAAAATTCTTATACATGCGCAAAATATGAATCAAGAGTGCTAAGCCTTAATTTCCCTCAAAGATAAGTTTTGCTGGCTGTTCAAAAAAGATTTCTATGTTCTCGTTTGATATTTAATTAGAAAAAAATGCCAAATTAATTTCAGTTATTTAACAGTCCCCAAGAGATAACCTGTCATACCTCTGTCACATCCAAAGTCTCTACCTAGAGCTTCCTTCAACCCTGCAGATTTGAAGAGAAAAAAAAAATTCGGTCTTTATTTATTTATTTTTTGGTACCAGGGATTGAACTCAGGACTTCATGTTTGATGAGCAAGCACTTATTCTACTGAGCTATCTTCCAGGACTTTTTTTTTTAAAGATCTTTGGAGACGGGATATCACTATGCAGTTTATGCTGGTCTTGAACTCACTGTGTAACCCAGGTTGGTCTCAAACTCAGAGATATTTCTGCCTCAGCCTTCTGAATTCTGGGATTATAGGTGTGCATCACAACTGGCTTAAAGAGAAATTAAATGTCAAGGATTAGGTGCAGTCTAAATTATGATGGTTAGAGCTCCTGGTTTCATTCTGATTAATGCCTTTATTTGAGTTTAGATTTGCTAATTTTCAGAAGCTGAGCATGTGAGAGTTTGAGGTAACCTTCTCCTCCTGTGGGAGTCTCATCAAAAGTACAACCTACTTGCATGAATCATGTTATATATAATCTTGGAAGTTGAAAATCTATGTGGGGGCTGGGGAGATAGCTCTCCATCTAAGAACCTTCATGGCAAGGGCAAGGATCTGGGTTCAACTCCTGAAACTACATGCCATGAACTGAAACTGGGCATGATGGCCCATGCCTATAATCCCAGTGCTGCAGAGGCTGAGACAGATGGATCACTGAGTCTGAGCTGTGCAGTGAGACCCTGTACCAAACAAATAAATAAAAGATTAAAAAAAAGCTATGTCTTTATTGAGTAATTATGATAGGTTGAGAACTATGGCTATCATTAAATTTGAATTCTAAACATTAGAATTAGGGTAAAATTTGCAAAGCTGGTTTTTTTTTTTTTTTTTTTTTTTTTTTTAAATCAGGACTTTCTTTTGGTGAAAAGCCTGTCTAAATTACTCTCTTAGTCTTTTTGTAGACTGAAAAGGTGGGTGCCATTTCCCAAGTGCAGCTGAAGTAACAATAACAGCTAGCCTACAAAAGAAGGGGAGGGTTCCTCTTAGCCCTGTGAGGACCACAGGCCTTTGTGTGTATGCTGATCAGAAATTCTTGAACCCTGGCATTGTGTCTGAGAAATAAATATTCTGTCACTCTGAAAACATTCCTGAGGTGGGTCAAGCATGACCTAATCATAACACAATGGCTTCTCTTCATGACCAGTAGAAAACACTCCACTAGAATGAATGCTTTGCACTCTCTGCTCCTATTTAAATTTGAAAGCCTGGGAAATTCATTACCCAGCACGGATGACTCACCTACTAACCAAAATAGGAACTCCTCTGGCTGTCTTTCCATTCATCTTTAAGGAAGCCTTCAGACATAGCTTGCTTCTGCAGTGTTTTTCCCCTGGTATACTTAGCAATCTTTACAAGGATTTTTCTAAGCACTGTAGTTTGCTATTTTCTCTTGACTTTCTCCTTTCCCTTTCCTTCTTCCTTTCTTTTTTCTTTCTTCTGTTTCCCTTTTTCCATCTCCCTAGTAATTTCCATTTCAATGAAGATGCAGCCTTTGATGCAATCTAAGACTTTCTTTGGTTTCGGAAATGAATTTGGTCATGGAGATCTCTGTAGCCTCAAAATAATGGAAAGAATATTATACCAGAATGAAGAAGTGGGCTGGTCTTGTTTTGATTTGAGTATTATATTGGTTGGAGCTGAAACTCTGGAGCTCAGGTTTCAAATCCTGTCCTCTTCTAATCACACCAATATCTCTTCTATCTATTCTAATCCGGGCCTCATTATCACATGTGGACATCCAAGTCCAGAAAGTAGCTAGCAGATCTGGTCATGTTTTCCACTTGTCAGACCTGGGTTATAGCGGCCAGGATCCTGCAGTATTTCCAAGTAAGATCATATTCACATTTATCAGGGGTTAGGACTTCAACATACCTTTAGTAGATGTCATCAGGATGTACTGTTTTTCTGGGACAGTTGCTCTGTCTCCTGAAGCAATTGCCTTCCTAAGAATAGCCTAATTTGGCTTTACAGGAACAGGTACAGATGAAACCTAGAGGAACACAAAAGGAAAAATCCTGTTTAAGAAAAGCAGAATGATTAACTGGGAAAATGTTGTGGGTTGAATTGTGTTTTCTAAAAAGGTATGTTAAAGCCCCAATCTCTTGGGGCTAGTGAGATAGCTCAGTGGTCTGAAGCACCTGCTTAGGCAAGTTTAGGCAGGCGCAGGGGACTGAGGTTTGACCCCTCGCACCACATGCTGTGCCATCCCTGTCCTCAGGGCAGGTTGCCGGGGAGCCCTCTCCAAAAAATGTCCTAGTCTCTAGTAGCTGTGTATATTATCTCACTCGGAAATAACATGAAATCTTTGTATTTATGGCACAGTCAGCAAAAGTAAAAAAAAAAAAAAAAGAAAGAAACAGTGAGGTCATACTGGAATTAGGATGCTCATAGGGAATCATAATTTAATGAGCGCTATCCATACGAAAAGAGACATTTAAACACAGCGATCCTTATAGGTACTGCATGGCTGTGAGTGGACTAATGTCTCTGTCATTTAAAGAATGCCAGACAAGAAAGGCTCAGAGGCTCAGAGGTGGGGAAGGAGCCTCTTTTAGTGCCTTGAGGAGGAGGATGGCTCACCTCACACCTTGGCTTTGAACTTCTGCACAGAGTTGCTGTTCTGAGCTACCCAGTACATGGTGGCGTTGCTTTAGAATCTCTAGAAACCTCAAAGCGTCAAAAGTAAGTTGAAATAAAAATAATCTATGTAATGGATTGGATATAATGGTCCAATCTATGGAAAAATGAGGTTTCATGCTGTATCTATACTTGGATCTCTGATAATGCATTTTTTAAAAAAGATGTGAGACTGGGCATGGTGACACACGCCTGTAATCCCAGCTCTTGGGAGGCTGTAAACAGGTGGATCACTCTGAGTCTGATCTACTAGTGAGACCCTGAACACCCTGTAGACCCTTCCCTAAAGGGAAAAAAGATAAGATGCTATTCTAGTTGTTCCCTCCAAAGCCTCATGAAGTCATAGGGTGGCTTCTAAAGAATTTGTGATTAATTCATGATTCAATGCTGGGATTATGGGTGTGAGTGCTACACCCACAGATAGCCTGAACACAGAATAAGAAGGGGCAGGGCAGGATAGCACAGTGGACCAAGTGCCTGCTTAGGCAAACGCAGAGACCTGTTCAATCCCAGGCACCACATGCCATGCCAGTCCCACCCCTGGGCCCACTGAGCCAACTGGGAGACTGGGCATGGTATAGCACGCTTGTAATCCCAGGGCTGGGGAGGCTGAAAGCAGGGGGTTCACTGTGAATCAGAGCTGTGTCCCTATACCAATGGATAAAAAAGAAAAGGAGAGGGGTTTGCTCTCTGTTGCTGCTGCTGCTGCCTCTCCTCCACTTTTTGCTCTCGATGTTTTGCAGTTTTCTGCCACCATGAAGAACTGTTGCCCTCTGCCATATGCCACGAGGTCTTGGAGTCAATTGATTATGGACTGAAACCTCCACAAACTGTAAGCTAAATATACCTTTCCTTCCTTAATTCTGGGTGTTAGGTATTTTGTCCCCACAATGAGAGAACAGTAACTGAGACAGAATCAAAATGTTTAAAAAAGAAAGAAAGAAAGAAAGAAAGAAAGAAAGAAAGAAAGAAAGAAAGAAAGAAAGAAAGAAAGAGAGAAACTATTTTGCAATACACTTGGAAGAAAACGTCCAAATTAGGGAATTTCTGGTTGTTTTGTTTTGGAGAACAAGATTTTCCTTCTCAGTAACTAACAATAGCCATAATGAATCTTGTATCTATGGAAAAATAATTGTATCCCCAATATATTTCTGCTTTAATCTAATTTTTGTTGCTGTAATAATATACTAGAGGCTGAGAAAATTGAAAGAAATATTTACCTAACTCATGATTTTAGAGGCTGACAGTTCAAGATTAGGTATCGCATGCATTTAGCTTCAAATGAGGGCCTCGAGACAGGAATGGGTGGAAGAGGGGGAGATTATATTACCAGATAAAGAGCCCTAGGCTTAGCAGATTAAAGCAGGCACAGGGTCAGGGGCAGGGGTGGAGGATGGGGGTTGGGGTGGGGGGTGGTTTGATCTTCGGGCCCTGGGGCATGCTGAGATGGCAATTAAGACTAGGTGTGGTGGCGTGTGCTTGCAATCCTAGCTCTTGGGAGGTTGTAAACAGGCAGATCACTATGAGTTCAATCTAGTAGTGAGACCCTCAACACCTGTAGACCCTTCCCTAAAAAACAAAAAAAACCCCAACCCAATATATCAATATATATATATATATTACATATAATTCTGTATACGTATATTTAAGTTATATATAAGGAACATATAAGGAACTAATAAAAGTTATGTGTGTGTGTGTATGTGTGTGTTTGTGTGTGTGTGTGCACATTTAGGGTGATCTGGATGGATGCAAAAATGCATGGAAACAGATTTTTCATAGTTTTTTTTAACCATGTGAATGGTTAAATATAATACCTTGTATTATTTGTATATAGTATATTCATATTGAAATGCAGAACTTAGCCCTTAAAATAATAGTTAATGTAAATTAGCCTCCCCCACTGTCTCCATACATATCCATGTATCCATCCATTTATCCACTCACCCATCCGTTCTGTTGGACACATTGTGATTGGATAGAATGGGTTTTTGGGGCCCGGGAAATGGCTCAGTGGAATAAGCGCTTCCCTGGCAAGTGCAAGGGCCTGAGTTCAATCCCCAGTTCCACCAAAAAAGAAGACAAAAGAATGGGTTGTTGTTTTCAGCAATAATGGAAATTAAAACTGAAACAATGATATAGATTTATAGACAAGAGTTTTAATTGGAAAGTAAAGGGCTGGGAGATAGCTCAGCAATATAAATGCCTGCCTGGCAAGCGCAAGGTCCCTGGTTTGATCCCCAGTACCACACACACACACACACACACACACACACAGGAAAGTAAGAGAAAATGTGAAGGGACTCTAGCATAAGGAGCTGAAGGGGATACAACTTTGATAAAGTTTAAGGGAAAAAATAGAAAACAGAAAACTTACAAGCATTTCGCAGTAAAAGCTGAAATCAGTTCATAGCCGGGGCCGCTGTTCCTGCTGTCCGTCACACAGCTAGCCTACTAAGTTCAGTCAGCCTTGACTATCTGCTTTTCTTGATAAGGCGCTGGGCCCACCTGTCTGTGTCCAGATTGCGTTTCTCCTTGATTGGAAACATACATATTGCTTCCAACTTGCTTCAAGGACTTTATGTCTGGCACAGACCGGCTAGTCAAGGACCCATTCAACTCTATCTACTCTTCCCAGACCGCATCCCTCCCAGAATGTTATAATTCTGCCTGACAATATATGACATAATGCTTGTATTCCATGTAACTGATTATGTAATAACCTGTTATCCGCTTTGTACTTACCTCTTGCAAAACATATTTAAACTGAACTCAAACCTGACTCGGTTTGTGAGTTGATCCCCAGCCTGCTAGCATAATAAAAGTTACCTAGGGCCTGCCAAATAGCTCAGTGGATTAAAGTGCCTGCAAGCAGGAGGGAGGCTGCAAGGACTGGGGATTTAATCCCTGGGCCTGCTGTGTTGGTCCGCCCCCCAGGGCATGCTGAGATGGCAATTGAGCTTGAGTATGGGGGAATGTGTCTGTAATCCAAGCTCTTGGAAGGCTGTAAACAGGAGAATCACTGTGAGTCCAATCTAGTAGTGAGACCCTGAACACCCTGTAGACCTTTCCCTAAAATACAGAAAAAATAAAAAAATAAAAGTTGCCTTCTAACTTATTGGTGCAAAGTCTTCCATTTGGTTTAATACTGTTTTTCTGAAACAAAAGGAGGGGGCTGGGGAGATGGCTCAGTGGAATAAACACACTTCCCTGGCAAGCGCAAGGGTCTG
>PVKA01046937.1:0-14623 GCA_004027165.1 Ctenomys sociabilis | reverse complement strand
TTGGGATAGATAACGCTGTGCTTCTACATAATTCTATGAGAGGCAAGATCTGCACTAATGGTGGTTGGACAGGATATTATGTCTGCTTTTAGTGCTATGGTCATCCACTAGGTAAATAATTATTGAATCTTTGATATAATTCAGCTATAAAAAAACCTGTAAATATAATTTCATGTATGCACCTTGTACAGTACCAAAATATTATGAAAACAGTTTGCAATGTATTAATTCATCGACTCTGTATGGTTAAGGTGTCTTGAAACTGTCTGATTGACATTTGTATTTTAATAAAATAAAAATAAATGGAAAAAAAATAAATATTTTTAAAAGAGAAAAAAGCAAGCAAACCTTTGCATTAGAAAAATGTGGAAAATGCCATTTTTGAAGGAAGAAATTATGCATATACTAAACTGTGAAGATATCCAAGGAGGAAAAAATATCCAAAGCCTGTAAAAATTCTTCAAACCTCCTAGAAAATAAGACACTCTGAAAAAATATGTATTAGAAAAGCTAAAACGCACTGACAAAGGATCTACAGAGTGAGGTACAGGGGGTACAGGGTAAACCCTGAGGGAACTTGACTGACCTCATGAGATATAAAAGCTATATTTTTTGTTATATATGTTTTGCTTTATCTCAGTCTTCACCATCCAGCAGAAAAGTATAAAAATGAGGTATATAAAATAAGGCCATAATAATAAGTGGAGCTTTAAATGGCTTTAGTCAACAACTTCTTCAGATAACCCACTATTATTGTGGACTGCTGGACTGTGTTTCATTGTTTCGCTGAGTTCAGGCACCTATAATAATTGAATGACAATGTAATGCCCATTTTTGACAGGACTAAACCAAAGAAAAGGGGGATAGAAAGGAAGAACCATTCTGTGTTTGTATAAACAGTACAGTTAGGATAAATATGCAGTGCTTATGCATAATTCTATGAGAAGCAAGATTTGCACTAATGGTGTTTGGACAGGATATTCCGTCAGCTTCTTGTACTATGGACAAACACTCAGAACATAACAAGGTAGAAAGTATTAATTATTGAAACTGTCCTATAATTCAGCTTTAAAAAATAAGTATACAGCTACAATCTCTTAATCCATTGATTAGAAATGTCTGTTCTAATGGTGTTTGTAAGTAGAATATCATGTATGTGCCTTATATGATAAAAAACCACTATGAAAACAATATGCAATGTATTAATTATTGAATCTGTCCTGTTTATTTGATTTGAAACTGTCTCATTGCTATTTGTTCTTCAATAAAATAAATAAATAAATATTTAAATTAATAAAATGTTATATTTGAAAGAATATACATGTATATGACTATGCATAAAAATGTTATTAATCTTCTAAAATCAACTTATAGAGAACTTTTTCTGTATTTGCTTGTAATAAACAGCTGATTTTGAGCCCCCCCAAAAAAGAAAAGCTAAAACAGAACTCATTTAAAAATGTATAGACCATGCTGCTAATAGTAATAACAATTTTCTAAAATAGATTATACATCCAATTTAAGCAATTAATGAAATTGGGAAAATTACCAAAGTTAACTATAACCTATCTAATTTGAAAGCATAAATTTTAAAAGGAATACATAATTCTGCCATTAAAGGCTGATTTTTTTAGAATATCAGTAACACTGATGGAGAGCCAGCAAGATAGTTCAGCAGACTAAGCACCTGCTCAGACAAACACAGAGACTGGGATTCGATCCCTGGCACCACACGCCGCACCAGCCCCACCCCTGGGTGCAATGAACTGGCCACTGAGACCAGGGGTGGTGCCCCATGCCTGCAGTCCCAGAGATTGGGAGGCTGAAAACAGGAGGATCACTACAAGTCTGAGCTGCATAGTGAGACTTTGTACCAAATACATTTTTTAAAAAATGACAGTGATGAAATATATAATTATCTAATTTAAGCAATTAATTATAAATATAGATTAAGATGTGATAAGAGAAAAAATACAAGAAAAAATCAAAAAGCATTATATCCAATAATATCGTCAGCTAAATTAATATGTAAGAATATTTTGAAATGGAAAACTTTCTGGGAATAAAATTAACCAAACTAATTTCCTAGAGAAAGACGAAGCACCCTAAGTAACTCACCAAGTAAATTGAATAATTAGTATAGGAAAAAATGGAGGTAGCTAATAAAGAGCTACTTTCCTTCAAAACCTCCAGACCTAGACCATTGTGTGAAGAGCATTTGCCTGACTTATAACAATAATAATAATCCCTCAGCTAGTTAGCCTATCCCAAATTACATAAAAAAGAAGTATCTCATCTTTCTATGCAGCAAGCATAATTCTGATAAATTTCAACAGTTTGCACAAGAAATCTATAAACCAATCTTACAATTATTAATTGTAAATTATTAATGTAAATACCAAAAATATGCTCATACACTAATAATGTATTTGAGCAACATAAAGATGGCTTAATAGTGACAAAAATATTACAGCTCGCTATATTAATAGTGATCACTATATTTATTCCCATAGATCTTGGAAAAGCATTTAGTAAAATTTAATGTCTGCCTTACAAATAATTGAAGAAAACTGATAATAAGAGAGATGAAGATATGAAACAGTGAAAAGTGCTACAAAATTGTTTAAGTTCTTTATTTAAAAAAGAATTTTACTCCCTACTGTAAGAACCTTAAAGAATAAACAAAATTTGAAAGATATAATAAAAGGAAAGAAACTGAACATAAGGAATAAATAGTTGAGATGAAGGAAAATAGACAAGATAGAAAAAAGAAAAGAAGGGGAAAGATCATATAAGTACATACACAGGGGAGCTAAGAAAATTGTACTACTAATTTCTATTAGTTTTTTGAGGTAGCTAATGCTTAAAATTTTATATGACAGTATCTGTAATCTTGGCAACTGCATTGAAGACAGTAATGTGCAATATAACAACCACTGTTGAATAGCTTTCATCTTTTTTTTTTTAATGTGTATTTTTTTCTTTTTTTGTACGTACAGGGTCTCACTATGCAGTTCAGACTCATAGTGATCCTCCTGTTTTCAGCCTCCCCAGAAACTGGGATTACAGGCATATGCCGCCATACCTGGACTCTGTCTGCCTCTGGCTCAGCACAGCCCAGCAGCAGGGCTGACACAGTACGTGGTACCAGGGATTGAACCCCAGTCCCTGCTCTTGCCTAAGTAGGCTCTTAGTCTGCTGAGCTATGTTGCCAGCCCTACATGGACATCATTTCTAATGTTTGTCTACTATTTTTAGATTCTTTTTAAAATGAATTTTTTAAAAATAAGGACAAAAAAAATCAAGGTTTGTAGAAAGGAAGAATTAAAGTTTTAGTTTTTGATCAATTTCATATGCCTATATCTGGTAGCATGAGCAACAAATTAGATGATAACAGTGAGTAATATAACAATCATTGATAGTTTCCTCTTCTTGTTTGAAATTCTGTACCATTTTTATTGTTTTATGGTGCTTTGCTTTTGTCTTTGTTATTATTTGTATTTGTTTTTTCCTCTTTAAAGTAAAAATAATAATAATAATAATTTTAAATATTATTAAGTGTCATAAAGAAATCTTTGACACGGGGCAAGTCATACCATGTTCTTAGAAAGACTGAGGCTCATTAAAATGATATATTCTAGTAAATTAACCTTTTTTTTTTTTTTTTTTTTTTTTTTTGCGGAACCAGGGAATTGAACTCCGGTTCTTATGCTTGCCAGGGAAGCGCTTATTCCACTAAGCCATCTCCCTGGCCCTAAATTAACCTATAAACACAACATAATGCCACTAAAAGTAGCAACATATTTTTTCTAGAATCAGGCAAACTGATTTTAAAGTTTGTACAGAAAAACAGGCAAGAATACAAAAACTCTGAAAACTAAAAATTAACTAGGACTTATTAGAGGGAAAAAGCATTATAGAAAATTTTATAATATATGATCATAGTTTCAAGAATGAAAACAATGTGACACTTGCAGGTCAATAGATAGGTTATTGTACATAATACAAAGTGAAGAAAAAAATATAAAGGAAACTTTTTATTGAGCTGATATTTCAAAAGTATAAAGAAAAATTAGTATTAAATAACTGGAAAGGTAACTAAGGTACACATCAGAAAAACAAAGAACAAGCTACTCAGAAACTTTACATGTTCAAAACAAATTTCAGAACATAAATATTTAAATATAAACATTAGAATTGTAAAAATTTTATAAGAGGAAAATTCTATCATAAACCTGTGTGGAAAAGACTTTTCTAGTTCTTAAAGATAAAATTGGTAGAATTTTAAAAATCTAAGGCAAAACTATAATCACAGTTCTTTTTAGTTAAAAATGGAATAGTGTTAATTTATGTTTAAGATTGTGGATTAATTTCTTTAACATATAAAGAACTCCTATAAATCAAAAAGAAAAATATCAATGTTCCAGCCTATAAAAATGGCAAAATTACAGTTCAGAAAAACACCTCATTAATTTTTTCTCAAAAAGCTTAAAGAAATACTTAACTCTATGCATAAAGACAAATTTTTAAATATAGCAAAGAACCATATTTTAGATATTAGACTGTCATCATATGTCAGAAAGTTTGATAAAACATTGTATTGGGATAGATGTGGGAAAACACACCCAAGGAGATGTTGCTGGGGAATGTGTAACTAGTTCAACTTTTGTAAAGACCAATTTGCCAACACATTAGTAAAGTACTGTCTATATTCTTTCTGACTTTATAATTTCAACTCTCAGAAATGATTGTAAAGAATGAATGCATAAACCTAGAAAAGTTAGTGTGAAAATTTAATGGAATTATCCCTGGAAAGTATTGAGCTCAATACTTAGGATATGCAAACATTCAGTGAATGGTGACTGATATTTTCATTTTACTTATTAAAGTAAACAAAAATTACTACATGGTACTTCACCTAACATCGGTAGTTACACAGATAAATAATAATTACGTTTGGAAACCTGAGTGTCCACCACTATAAAACATAGTGGATATATCCATACGTCCCTGGGTAGAGCATCTCCACAGTATTATGTGAGAAACTAGAATTATTTTGACTTGTGCAGACGGAGATTTTAAGACTAGAGAAAATGACAGAAAATGGAAAATTGTGCAAATGTGCTAACATATAATGTGCATAAAATGTATATTATAATACAAATAAAATTAATAGTATTTCTGGTAGATGTGATTAGTAATGATTTGTTTCTATACTTTCTAGGTTTCTTATAATAACTTTATACTCTGATCACAGAACTATGCATGTCATCTTTAAACTATTAGAGGGATACTAGTATACTGAAATAAAGCTCAACATGAGAAGACCCCAGTCTTGTCCCAGATCTAATACTTCGCAGCTGGGTGCCATTCACAATGTCATTTAACTTGCCTGCCTGAGTTTTGTTTTTCTCCTTTGTAAAATGGGGACCATATTGCTTGCCTTGGTTTTCCAGAGTTTGAGAAAAGAGTCAGAGGAAAACATTATACAAAAGTGCTTATAAAGCATAGCACATGAGAAATGTGCAGTTCACAATGTCAGAAGTATTGATGAAATACTAGATTTCTGTCTTCTGCTTCATGTACAAATTGGCCAGTAATTTCAACAAAACCAGTTAGGATCTCAAAAAATGAAATGGGATAATAAAGTCCTATCTTCCATTCTTATTTCCACTTGGAAAACAGAAAAAAGAAAGAACAAGTTAGAATTCTACTGGAATGTTCCAAGAGGAAAAACATTTGCATGCTTAGAGGTTCAGGGCCCTATGCTCTCCTAAAGCCAGACATTACTCCCACCAGCCACACCCAGCCCTCCTCATGCCTTCCTACCAGGGCAGTTCATTTTGGTGCACAGACTGGTTGCACTGTAAAATCCAGCACTTTCAGTATATCTGTTTCCCTGGCTATACTCAGAAAAATCTGAGCATACTCAATGGCCCACCTAGAGCTTCTCTGGCATTTTCCCCTTCCCATTCTGTCCCCATCACACACATATGTGCATGCACGTGTGCGTGCACTTACCTACGTATTTTTAGAACTATGCATAGAGTTACCAGAGAAGACGCTGAAACTATGAAATAGTAATAGTTAGGTCAGCAGAAATGTGCTGCTGGAGCTCAACTCTGCTTATAAAACAATATATCGTTTCAACAAAAACAAGGCCAAAAGATCAAAAATAGTTCTGCACTGGTGTCCAAAAAGCTCCATTTTTAAGAAATAGTTTCAAAATATTTTTTCTCTTCACATCTGAGGCAACAAACCAGACAGAGTAAGCATCTGGATTCCCCTCACCTTGGCCAGCTTGCTGGCTGGCTGGCTTTTGCTGTTTTGGGGCCTCGAGATCTTCCAAAATATTTAAAGTGGAAAACCTAGCCATCACAAGTGCTCAGGAAATTCATTCACTTAAGGTCACAGACCAATGCACTCCTATCTGCTTCAGCACTCAGCAGGGTGTCTCCAAATATCTCCAGGGGTGTTGCAAAATGCTAAAAATAAATGGGAAAAGAAACACATTTAATTGGTTCAAGTTTTTCCTTTAATTTATTTATACCATACAAAACCCTTTAGGGGAAGTCAGGATGGGTTAAAAAAAAGTCAGCTACCACAAATATCACAAAAGTTTGGAGGTTGTTGCTTCAGGCCTCCAGCAGATAATTAAGTGATATTAGATGTAATGATTACAGTGTGGCCCATGACTTATACAGTACCTGGACTCAAATCTCAGTTTCAGCACAGGCCACATGATTTCCATTATTAGCCCCTTTTTTTCTATATCTCAGAGTTGGTGTGAAAATTTAATTATCCCTGGAAAGTATTGAGCTCAATACTTAGGATATACAAACATTTGGTGAATGGTGACTGATATTTTCATTGACCTTAGTGGTACTGCAACGAACAATAATTACTTATTAAAGTAAACAGAAATTACTACATGGTACTTGAACCCTTTGGAAGAACTATTATTTTTCTTTAGGCACACACTCTCAGCATCTTACTGCCATAGAGAAATTTGGTCACTATGGGGAATCTCTCTCTAGACACCAAGGACTATGTAGCTGCCTGTCTTAAAATTCAGCAGCTCTGCTTCTAAGCTTGGACTGTCAATATGTGCTTCAAAAATATGCAAGAAAAAGGGGCCAAAATGATGTCTTCCATCTTGCAGTGAAGGATGCTGATGGGTTGGTATGCTGCATTCGATTTTTATTAGACTGGCTCTCCTCTTCCTGCATTCCATCGTGTGTGAGTGTCAGCAGATGGGTGGGCAATGCAGGAGTCACACGGAACACGCTGCCTCATTTTGATGTCTTCACACTTCAGACAGATGAAAAGAATAGACTTCAAACTGGCCCATTGCTGTAGACTGTGTCTTCAGCAGAAGACACTTCATTTTTTCCAGGAGGATGACCAAATGACCTGTTGGTAAATGTTTGGAAGAACAGATCACAGCAAGAAGAAAACTGGAGGCATATTTGCGTTTATGGAGATACCTAATTTTCCATCACTGAGAGATGTTCTTCTTTATCGCCATGTATGTTATTCATCAAAGCATCTTGACACTATTTACTGGAAAGTAATGGCTCTGTTTACCAGAAAACTAGCTTAATCTGCTACTCATTGTCTTCATCAGTTAAATAAAACTGACCTTTCATCTTTAGCATTGTGCTTCCAACAAAACCCTGCCAAAATCACTAATGATCTGTATTCCTCAGACAGCTGCAAGACATTCTCCATGAGCTGAGGAATGGTGGGATCATCACCCCTCTTGGAGATAGAAGGGCCCAGCCTTGTAGGCCACAGCAACAGGTTGCAACTTCAGCCAAGCGAGCAGGATGCAGAGGAAAGCATCAGTGAAGGTAAAAGGCTTGACAAAGAGAACTCCCAAACCTGCTAGGGGACCCCTCAATCAAAGCAATGGGTCCTCAAGACCAAATCAACAGATCTCAGAACCAAAGGGGAAAATTAACACCCATTGACATAATCGAGTCTGGTAGTTTCACACACAGAATTATTACAGCTAACATCTTCAGTCATCAACAGTTGCTGACCACCTTCCAGTTGTCCCTTTCATGTAGCATGCTATCAATATACTGCATTGCTCTGTCTCATTGCTCACAATAATAAAGGTGCACGCGTGAACTTATATGTCATTTAATTTACTTTTTGAAGACTGTGGTTTACAAGTTCATAGGTTACAAGGATGTTCATACTTTAACGAGATCTAAGACCTAAAGCATAATGTCATCATTCTCATCCAATTCAACAAAATTACCAAAGTAAAAGCACAATGCATTGGAAAGGCCAAGTGTCAAATCTTGAGCTTTTCCCAGCTGTTTTTGTTCATGGTCTATCCATCCATCTGATCTTCCCAAAGCAACTCTACTATGACATTCCTTCGATAAACCATCCCATCCTTTCCCTATGTATTTTATGGTAACCCAATGTATTTAATGTAAAAATGCTCAGTGCAATAAAAATTTGAGGGAAACTTAAATGTTGAGTACACATGGATGAATAAAGAAAATACAGGCTATCCACATAACCTAAAGTCCTCCAATATAATCTAATATCGTAAGATATGATGGTTATTTTTTTATTTTATTTTATTTATTTATTTATTTTTGGTATTTTAGGGCAGGCTCTACAGTGTTTAGGGTCTCATAGTGATCAGACTCATAGTGATCCACCTGTTTACAGCCTCTCAATAGCTGGGATTACAGGCATGTGCCACCATGCCCAGTCTCAATTGCCATCTCAGCGTGCCTGGGGTGGGAACAGCACTATTTTTTTATTTTAAAAGGATGACTAATAATCAATTGTGTATATGGGCCATGTTTTATTTACCCATGTGTCCAGTGATAGACATGTACATCCCGACCTTCAATTTGAGCACAGCTTTATATACTGGTCAAGTGTTTTTCATGTCTTTTTTAGGGAAATGTTTATTCAGGCCCTCCTTGCCACTTTAACTGGATTATTTCCTTTTTTCTTTTCATTTTATTTATTTCTTCATTTACTGTCAAATCACATCCTATGTATTTTGAATATTAACCTTTCATCAGATACATTGTGTGCAAAATCTTTCTTCTAATTCAACTGCTTTGGGTTTATTTTTAGAGTTTTTGTTGTTTTCTTTCCTGTTCCAAAATTTTTAAAAATATAATTAGATGTTTTTCAGTTTATCTTTGCCTTTGTTGCCTGAGATTTTGATGTTGCATATAAAATGTATATTGCAAGGACAAAATCTATGAGGCTTCCCTCCATGTTTCTTCTAGGAATTTTATATTTCAAGTTTTATGAGTAGGTCTTCAATCCATGTGAAGTTGATTTTTCTATATATATGTAGGTATGTATGTGTGTATGTATAAGTAAATGGCCAAATTGTATTTTCTCATATACAGAGGGTGAATAAATGTAAAGATCCAAGTAGAGCAAGAAAGCTACAGTTACAATACTGTATTGTAAAAATATTGAAAAACTTTTTAAAGGTACTATATGCTCATAGCACAAACATACACACCATTTACACATAAAAGGTAAGTGTGCAAGGTAATGCATTTGATCATTTGCATGCCTTTAGCAATTATTTCATTATGTAAAGGACATCATCACATACTCTATAAGTAGATAGTAAGTATAAGTATATATACATAAAATGAGGAAAAATGTTTAGCAACAGTCTTATCTTCTTTTTTCTAAGTTAAGTTACTGCATGTAGTATAATTTTAGAATTTTTTTAAAAATATGTTTCTCAAAGAATGTGTGATAACATTTAATTTTATTATTTAATTGCTGCGTATATGACCAACAAAGTATTTTTGCTCTGTTTATGACCAAAGTAAGATGATTCTCATCTTCATACTCATAAACAATCATCAGAATGCTAGATATCAAAATGTCAAAACTGAATAAAATATATTTAGTATATATATATATATATTTATTTATTTATCTATCTATCTATCTATTTATTGAGAGTTTGTCCTTCATTTCTATTTGTATGTTTTTTAAATTATATTTCAATATGGTTATTCAACATTTTTGTTTTGTTTTGTTTTTGAGGTAAGTTCTTGCCATGCAGTTCAGACTGACCTTGAGCTCGCTATGTAGCACAGGCTGGCCTTGACCTCATAGCAACCCTACTGCCCCAGGCTCCTGAGTGCTGGGATAAAATGTATATGGCAGCGTTTTTTAATGTGTTATTTCAATTCTTTGTATTTACTAAACATATCTGAAAAATGTTGCCTAATTTTATACCTACTCTCATTTTTGGTGGATTATTTGTTTCCCCAAAGTTTGCAGTGTATACAAAATGCCAAATAGTCATTGGCAGAATGAAATAATCTAACTATAGTGATCAGTTTGTGTGGAATAATTGAGGTAGAAAGAGTTTTCAAATATTTTTGTGTAGGATGTCTTCAAACAGTTTAAACTTTATACTGAGGAGCAAAATTTCCAATAAGTCACTAACATTGCATAACATTCAGATTATATAACCACATTCTTGGAGCAGTGAAAAGTATGTTGAGCTTAATAAATTCTACTTTTATACTACATTTTAACTTTAAAAGTGGAATTGTATGGCATCTATATTAATATATTGTGCATAATTTAAAAGAATATATGTGTTCCATATGTGTTAACATAAAACAATCTCCATGACTATTATAGAGAGAAAAAACAAACTGAAAAATAATATACATACCTTGATCTAACTTATGTAAGAGTATCATATGCATGTGAACATGCAGACAAGTGCGCAAAAATTGCCTCAAGATACACATTGTGTTACTCATCTTCTTATCACTAAAACAAAATGCCTAAGAGAGTCAACCTGAAGGAGAAGGAGAAAGGTTTTTTTATTAATTTTATTGAGAAAAAAACTGTAATGAGACAGTTTCAAAACAGGTCGGTAGGAGAGGTACAACAATTAATGCATTGCATATTGTCTGTGTAGTAGTCATTCATAGCACAAGATGAAGACATGATATCCTATCCAAACAATATCAGTACAAATCTTTCTTCTCTATATATCTGTCCTATTTTGTGTACACAGATACAAAATGGTCCTTCATTTATGTTTCCTTTTTTTTTTTTGTTTAGTTTTATCAGAGATAGGTATTATATTGCCATCCAAATATTGTAAGTGCATGAATTCAGCAAAATAGCCCAACATAGTCCAGTAGTCCACAATAGTAGTGGATTATCCACAGGACTGGCAATGTCTGAAGCTGTTGACTTGAACCTTCCACAGGTCAGCATATTAGCATGGCTTCACTTTTCATACCTTGTTTCTACATTTTTCTGATGAATAGTTAAGACCAAGATAAATCGAGACCTATATAACAAGAAATGTAACTTTTGTACCTTTTGTCAAGTCCCCTTAGGACTTATCCCAAAACCCTATACCACGCTTTGTAGAACCTTTGTCATTGTCAACCATGTAGATGACTGATGGCCATTGCTTGACCAATTTGCTCTCTGTGAAAGCCTGAGAGAATGTTTTCTCTCCATGTGACTCTCCTTATACACACTCTACATCATCAGTCACATTCCTCTGTGGTTCCATAATCTCCTTGATCAGAAAATTTTGTATATAACTGAGTTAAATGATGTTACAGTACAGGTTCTCCTATGTCCTAAGTCCTCACTAATCTTGAAAGGCTAAGACAAAATGTTGGCTCTCCTTGCAGTCTTTCTTTTTCTCTAATTTTTGGTCTTCAAACTTAGTTAACCTTCCAGAAAAGAAGCTTATTATTATCCTACAACATATGCAGTTGGGTTTAACCTCACTATCTGTCTGCATATCAAACATCTTAGGCATAAGATGGAACAAGTATTTTCCATCAAGTATTGATATGTTAAACTTTAAGTCTCTACAGAATATGGAAAAAAATTTAAAAATAAAAATATTTTAAAAAGTGAAGGAGAAAGTTTTGAGATTATAGTTTCAGAAGATTTACTCCATATCAGTTGGCCTTGGTGGCTTTGGTGATCATGACAAAAGTGTGTTGCAGAGAAAAGCTGCTCACCTCCTGGAAGCCAAGAAGAGAATAGACAGACAGAATCAGAGAGAGAAAGAGGCACACTATGAAACAGAATCAATCTTATGTCAGGTTATACACGTATTTTTTTGCATACATATGTGTGTATATAAAAGATATGGAAGAGCCGGGTGTGGTGGTGCAGGCCTGTAATCCCAGCACTCGGGAGGCTGAGGCAAGAGGATTGCTGTGAGTTCAAGACCAGCCTGAGCTACAAAGTGAGCTTAAGGCCAGCCTGAACTGCATAGTGAGACCCTGTCTCAAAAAGACCAAAATAAAAAAAAAAAAAAAAAGATATGGAAGAAGTAGTAGTATAAAGTCAATGGAAAATGAAAATATACTTTTTAAAGTTTCTAATACTAGGAAAAATATCATACCATGTCTTTAAAATAGACTGTAAGTCAAATATACAGTATAAATAAAAATTAAGATTAAGCAATATTCAGAAAATTGAATATTAATTTAAAAAATAAATGTTTCAAAAAAACAAAGAGGGAGAGGGAGAGGGAGAAGAACAGACTGTGAAAAATGCTCCTCATCATGTATCTTAACGACTGACTTCCCTCCTAGTAGGTCTGTTGAAACCCTTCAATGGGTTTCATTGCTCCCCACAGAACATTAAATTATGAATCTGTAATCAGATTAATCCATTTGCACATGATGTTAAAGTCCTTGCAATTCAGTCATCTCTGCCTCTGGGGACCAGTGCAATTTTTAGAGCATTTAAGATCCAAACTATAATGTAGCTTAAGCAGATAATGATGATTACTTCAGAGGAGAAGCACATGACCAGAGGAGAAAGAGAATATTGTTTATTATTTGAATTTTGACATTAAATATGCCATGATGACACAAATATATAAAATTAAAATTGTTTTGGTAAAAATATATATCAAAAGTAAGGCCTTGGTATATAAGTCAAACTTTGGGAAATATTTCATCACTAGCAGAAGTGCCTTTTAATGAATTTGTGGACCCAAAATTTCTGTTTTCTTCAAAAACTGATAATCTAAAAAATGTAAGTTTTCAGGAGGTCTTTATTGATGAGATACTCTATTATTTACTTCTAATAACTCAATTAGAATTCATACTCTCCTTACTTTTACTTCTGTCTGATAACTCCCACCCCAAAGTAACTTTTGGGTAAGATGCTTCCTTACAGACTTCCAAGTACATATATGAAAATTAGAAATATGTATAGTTTTGCTGCATCTCTAGATTGTACAGGTGGGTGTCATACACCTGCTCACTGGGCCCTCAAACTGCGGGAAACAGACCAGCTTCTCCAAGTAGTCCTCTGAAAATCTCTCACATGAAAGACAACATGTATTCAGTGTTCAACTGCAGTTTTAATTCTTTTGTGGCTTTGAACTGGGTAAACCTTAAGGGTCATAGAACTGATTACATCAATCAAAGCTAAAAGAAACAAATTGCATTTATTTTTATATTGTTTACCAAATTTTTCCACCAAGTTACTTTTCATAAATATCCCACATTGCATACCTACCTTATTAGTTTTACATATTTCCATTTATTTCTCTTGGATTTTTAAAACTAAAAATCACTTTTGCTATATATATTAACTTGGCTTTCCAAATACTTTTTTTCATCTTTGCTACAATCTCTAGTAAAAAGTTTAGCATCTTAATGATAGTAGATATCCTTATGATTTTTACATCCACTTTTAATGCTTTATCTTCAGTATGATATTTGGTCTTGATTTCTGTTAAATGTTCTTTAAAAATCACTTTAAAACTCGTGTACCAACTCGCTGCAAGGATTATCATTGCTATACACTGCAAATGAACCATTAAATACACCATTAAAATAAAATATTAAAACCTAATTCTATTTCTAGATATTTTTAAGCAGTATATTAATATACTCATCTTCCTTTTCTTCCTCCTCCTCTTCCTCTCCCTCTTCCTCTTGCTCCTCTTCTCCTCTACCTCCTCCTTCTTTTTCCTCCTCCTTTTGGTAGTGATAGGGATCAAATGTAGGGCCTTTCACACAATAGGGAAGCACTCTATCTCACCAGCCCTTTCTTTCCATTTTTAGTACTTGATCTTGACCAAATTTAATTTTTCTGTCATCCTTATTTATAAATTTTTCTTGCTTGTTTTGTATAATCTACATCTTCCATCAAAATATTTGTTTCATTTAATCTCAAAAAATATACTACTAAAAAATTTAAAAAGCCCAACACTGACTCACTTTTCTTAGTTTTTATGAATTCTTCCTCTTTTCCTAATTGTGTTGAGTCTCTTACATTTACAAAAGATTGTCATATAGAATTTTTTAAGATTACCTATACCTCATTAGTGAGTCTTTCAAAATTCTGTTCTACTTTTTAACCCTATTTTGTTACTAATTTCAAATTTTTTATTTTATTTTATTGAGAAACAAATAGCAATATGACAGTTTCAAAGCTGATTAATAGGACAGTTTCAATAGTTAATACCTTGTACATTGTTATCTTCTTAGTGGTTATCCATAGTACAAGATACAGACAGGATATCCTGCCCAAACACTATTAGTACAAATCTTTCTTCTCATTGATTTAAGCGAAAGTAGGTGTATAT
>PVKA01046936.1:0-14622 GCA_004027165.1 Ctenomys sociabilis | reverse complement strand
AAAAAAAAAAAAAAAAAAAAAAAAA
This sequence comes from Ctenomys sociabilis, assembly GCA_004027165.1. Lineage (NCBI taxonomy): Eukaryota > Metazoa > Chordata > Mammalia > Rodentia > Ctenomyidae > Ctenomys > Ctenomys sociabilis. Next base: position 14,597 of record PVKA01046936.1, on the reverse strand, counting down.
AAAAAAAAAAAAAAAAAAAAAAAAAAAAAAAAGAGACAAAAAGAAAAGCCACGGAGAGCTCCATGGCCAGCCCGCAGACAATACTTAAAAAATAGCTTTTGTTGTTGTGAGCCTCAGAGACTTTGTGGCTATACCACAGTGTGATCACACAGACGCACCTTCACTTCCTGTTTGTTTGCTAGATGGGTCTCAGTAAAGTTGAGTATAGTTGTTTGTTTGTTTGTTTGTTTCTGTTTTCCTACTGACTCTCACGGGAAATAGTCGATTCTAGTCAATAAGTGTAAAGCCCTCACAAACCATATATGACTTCACCAGTCTTCCTTTACCACAGAAGACTTCACCCTCAAACTGTTTGTTATGCCCCATTATTATACTATACCCCCAGCTTCCCATGCTGTTTTTTTTTAACAACTCAATAATGGTAAGGTCTTCTAGAGCTGGGCTGTCACATCAATTTGCTAGACAATTGGAGCCACCTAGCTCACACTTGTATCCCAGCCTGGAAGTTGTAGGGCAGGTGACTCTTCCTCTTCGTCCCATGCTGAGTTCAGAGCGTTCCACCTCGGCCACTGCTTGCCTTCCTCCATGAGCAGCAGCCACTTCTGCTCTTTCTTCTGCTTTCTTGTCAAAAGCATCTGGGCTACGGTCCCCTTTCCTCCTTGCTCTGTTAGTTTTCCCAGCCCACCCACAACAGGCTACAAGTCTTAGGTGGAGTTTCTGAAGCTGGAATCCCTAGGTTAGAAAGACTGGTATGTTGTGGAGAAATACATCAGAGTCCTTGCCCAGGCCAGGACTGAGGCTGCCATCTGTGCCATTTAGCTGGAAGAAGATTGAGGCCTGGATTGGTGTAGGAGATGAGTCTTGATCTTTTCCTCACGAGGCAAATGGACCCAAAGAGCCACAGGCCCAGCACCAGAGCTTGCACTACCAGAAGGTAGGACTGGTCAGGAAAGAGAGAGTGATTGCTATGCCAAGCAGAACCCAGAACTCTGCACCCCCGGGCCCAGTGCCCCTCCGTCCTCTTGGGAGATCCAAGAGGAGACATTCTACTTTCCTTGCCCTCCTGAAAACCAACAAAACTAGATGTGAAGTGCTATCTCTGGGGAGGAAAGAAGGGCAGGACCAAGGGAGGGCCGGAGGGACTGCTGGGAGCATGGCCAGCAGGTTATCCCCTCCTCTCGTCCTGCTCCAAACCGCACGTAGCAGCAGATCCCAGCACAAGTTCTCAGCCTGGAAATGGTGAGAGGGGGTGGGCGGGCCAAGGTTCAGGGATTTAGAGGAGCACTCAGAGGTAGAAGCAACTTGAACTCCTCAGTCTTCTCCCTGCCCCTAAGAGATGGAAAGCCCTTTGTAAACTGTGGGGCCCCACATGAATGCCAGCAGCCCTGTGGCTGTCATTAGTTTTATTATTCATTCTGTATTGCTCTGGGAGTCAGCCCAGAGTCTCACCTGACCATAACTTGGTAAGAGTCCCAAAGTGACACTGGCACTTACTGTGTGCCAATCCTGAGATTTCATTTCTCCTTAAGAATACAGCCCAGCCACCTACCTCCCTGGGATAGTAGAAAGCTCTGGCATTCTGAGTATGCTGGGCCCCCCGCCACTCATAGCCCAGAGTCTGTCCTCTGATTCCCTCGGTCCTGTTCCCAGGTTTCTTGAAGTCACATCTCACTCACAGCTCCCTAGCAGTCCCTCCCATCCAGCAGGTCAGCACAGGTGTACTAGTCTGAGCTCCCCATGATACAGAGCCAGGCCAGTCAGCTGGAGTCCAAGGACAGCTCTCCACAGAGCTCCAAGGTCAGCATCTCCCTCTGCTCTCCACCCTAGCCCTCTCCTCCTTGCTAGCCAGAAGTTCTCTGGCTCCACTGCCTGACCCGCTATGAAGCCAGCCTTGCGTAGGCCACATGCCCTACCCCATGCCTCTCATGCAACTACCAGCTCATGGCTCAGCTTTTCCAGCTCTGATTTTCCCTTGATTGACAGCTACACAACTACTGTCAGGCCTCAGAGGATGTTTTGAAGGCCTGGCCATGGTGAGATGTGGGTATCACGTGGGACATGGTTGTTGCCTTCAAGAAAATTAAAGAAATAAAAAATATAGCAAAAGAAATTTACTCAAGGCAGTCAAAGCCAGACATGACACTCTCGGCGTTTGTGGAAGTTACAAATGTCCAAATTGGGGCCCAGCCCTTGCTGAAAAACCAACTTCGTCTTACAGAGAGGATGGAGTAGGCCTTGCTGCCCTAAAACATTCCAGAGAGGTGAAACTCTATCCCATTTGTGAAAGATGTTCAGGGCCAGAGGCAGCCGCAGCCTGAACGAGGCAGGTTGATTGTTTTCCTGAGGTCTTACTCCAGCACAGCCTAAGAACTCCAGCCTTGATGCCACCATCCTTGGACCAAGAAATGAGCAGTTGAGGGGGGACTGCTCCTGCCAAGAGCCAGGGAAACCAGCCAAGCAGCTCTCTGACACCCCCAAAGGGGCAGGGTGGGCAGCCCTGCTAGGCCTAGATAGCTTGGGAGAGGGACCCGCTTGGTCTCCACTCACTGGCTGTGGTCTCTGAGTCACACAGAACCAAACACCACAGCAAACCAAGAGGAGGTGTTTGGGCTCTGCTGGAGACAAGAGAGTCCTGAACATTTTGGGTGGTGAGGAATGCCAGAAATGTAAAGGTGGCCTTACAGTCCCAGAACTGGGGACTCCCACTCCTAACTGAAGAGGCTTCGAAAAGAGAGAGCACTGCACTCAGCCTGACATGACTGATGGCCCAACTAATGGGAGCAAAGGGGCAGGGCGGGCAGCCCTGTTAGCCTAGATAGCTTAGGAGGGGGACCCGCTTGGTCTCCAGAGCCACTTAAGTAGGAGCTGGCCTCCAGTGCCAAGTGAGCTATATGGAGGGGGAAAGATGGTAGCCTCCTGTCCGTCCTCCCCAGACCTGAACCACAGCCAGCCCCAAGCACCATAATGGCCATCTTCACTGCCCATTCTCCCTGCCCTTCACAGCACCACGAAGCTTGCCGAGTCCCCCTGGATCTCACCTAAGGCAGGGCATTTAAAATGCAGGTCAAGAATGTGATTCTTGGGGCCGGGGAGATGGCTCAGTGGCAAGCGCAAGGGCCTGAGTTCAGTCCCCAGTTCCGTCAAAAAAAAAAAAAAAAAAAAAAAAAAAAGAATGTGATTCTCCACTGAGCACATCTGCAGCTGGGAATTTTGAGGATCACAGGAAGGACCCTCACCACCAGGCTGAGCACATCCCCTCCAAGCCACCCCAACTACTCCCACTCCACAGAGGAGAATGCTGTGAGGCTCAACGAGTGCCTTATATGCAAGGAATAAAGGACCAATGTTGGGGAGATGGCTCAGTAGAATAAGTGCTTGTCTAGCAAACGCAAGGGCCTAGTTCAATCCCCGGTTCTACCAAAAAAAAGGGGGGCCAATATCAAAACTGAACCCCAGGCTTTGTTCCTGCCCCCACCCCATGCAGGAGCTGAGCCGGACTCAGCCTAGTTCTTCCAAAAAGAGGCCCTGTCTGAAAATAACAAGGTCTGTAACATGGAGATGGAGGAGGAGGAAGCGCGGCCCCATGAGAAGAAGCCCCCTTGGGCCTGGGAGACACAGGTGCAGCTCTGCGCAGGGAGAGAGATGGACTATCTCTCAAAAGCATTTCACCCATTTTCTACTTCCTCTGAAGTTAAAAACAAGTTTTTTGTCACATCACATGGCTGTGAGTAGCACGTCGTCACACCGTGTCTTTCAGGCTGCTGATTGTGGGTTAATTGTTCATGGATGGGGAGAAGGGCACCTCTTGGTAGAGCATGACAGCACAGCTGCGACAGCCTGCATCCCCCCAAATTAGCTTACACCACATGCCACACCCAGGGCAGCCTTGGGTCTCCTGCCTCAGCTCCTGCAACAAACAAGGGAGGAGTAGCTCCAGTCCCAAAGGCGGGCTGGGAGCCCACAATCTCTGTCTCTGCCTCCAAGCGGGTAAGACCCTGCTTTCTGGGGCCTGACCAGAGTGCAAACGCCTCCGGGAGGGCCTCGCACCACTTCCAAAACCTGCCTGAAACCATTTCCTCAGCCTGACTCAACTGAGAGGAGCCCAGGGCAGGACAGGCTGGATGGGAGGCAAAGGCCAGTTTCTCGCTCTGGAAAAGGCTTTCCTACACGTCCCCAGCACACCTGTAGGGTGTGATTGTGGACACTCAGGGGTTCGCCATCTTGGCTTTAGGGACCCATGGTGATAGGTGTGGGTGAGGGGGCTTTATCCCTGGTCCCAAGCGGGTGAGCAGGGACGGCCTGCTGTGCAGGAACAGAGAAGAGCAGGGGTCCCACGTGCATCTCTGTGGCACAGAAGGAAACCCCAGCCCCTCCTTCACTTTTCTAACACTGCAGAGGTTCCAGCCCCCTGGAAGCTGCTCTCCCTCCGTGTTTCTTCCACCTTAGCCCAAGCAGTTTTTTGCTTGTGCTATCACTGAGCATTTAGGCCATTTAGGAGAATTACTCCTGAGAGGAAAGAGGCTGGGCCCCCAGAACACAGGCAGACAGTGGGTCTCAGGAAATTCTATTGAGCAAGGGCCAGACAGGGCACAGTAGGCCCCTGCGCTCCCTGCTTCTCCCCACACCACTGCCAAAGCACCATTACACCTACTCTTACCCCCTTGCTGTGGATTTGTTTCCCCACCAGAGTGTCCTGGAGAGAAGACTTCTGCCCATCCATGTGGGAAAGCCTTCTACCCAAGCTCAGTGCCTGGCACACCATGGCTGTTGGTTTTTACTCGTCTACATGGATTGCAGTCCTTCAGCCATTCATGTTTTAGAATGCTTCATATTCATTGTTCTTTTGTTTGTTTGTTATTTTTATACCATAATTCCAGAACAGTCCATAAGGTAGACATTCTGCCATTTTACAGATGGAAAAATTGAGGCTCAGGGAAGTTAAAGGCCATGATTAGGCCACACACATTTTGAGAGGCAGAGAGAGGCAAGAGTTTAGGTACTGACCCATATAGTGCCTAGAGGCACACTCATTCTTGTAGACCAGCCTCAGTGTACAAGCTTCTCCTGTCAATCCTCTCAGCCAGTGGGCTTCAGAGCCAAAATCTCCCACTCAAGAAGCCTATTTCCCCTGGGGCCCAGGCAAAGGTCGCAGGGAAGCCCAAGCTTAGAGCTTTCTATTGAGCATGGGAAGCGGGTGTTTTTCTTCCTCGCAGCCTCAATGGCTGTTTCCTACAATGTATCCGCCCTGGAGAATGACCGGAAGAAATGGCTTCCGGCTGGGGCAGGGAGGACCCCACCTTATCCGCCAGCAGAGGGGAGATTTTTGCTCTAATGCAGCAGCTATTCTGCCTTGCTCAGAGACAGGGGCACAGGAGAAACAGAATTAGGAAGTGAGCCGTTTGGAATCATTTACTGCGTTTGCTTTTAGTGTAATTGATTTAATTAATTGTGTATTTGTATGATTTCATAGTTAATAATGGCTGTGTTTCACCACTGACTCACAAAGTGCCTGAGAATTCAGCAGTCAGCTCACATGAGCCAATCCAATCCAGGACCAATCCTTCTCAGGCTCTTGTGAAACCCTGTGGCATAATGCGGGTGTCCCCCAGTCTGGTGCTGGATTCAGCTGTGCTGCCTTGAACAAGTTGCTTAACCACCCTGTGATTCAGGCTTTGCTCATCTGTCTGTAAAAGAGAAGCTGTATCAAGGATTATGTGAGAAAACACAGGTAAAGAGTCAGGGTGGGACCTAAGTGACAAAGGTGTTCACAAAGGACCAGGCATCACTCCCAGGCCCTGCTTAGGTGAGGTAGGTACCTGGATACATATTGTGCCTCCCCTCTCTGACCCTCACCCTATCCCCACTCCTGGTACATAATAAGTCTCTGCTGCTACCACCTCAAGAGCCACTGGCAGGGTACATAACCTCTCAGTCACATACAGAGACAGAAAGTTATCTAACCATGGATAAAGCTGCAGCATAGTCCATTGTCCTAGAGCACCAGGGGACACCCAGGGAGCCATTCCCCAGGGAGGGTTCTGTTTCAGCAGATGGCCTCACCAGCCTGCCTAGGAGACTGAGCCATCTCTAGGAGATTCAGGACTGTTTGTGAAAGTAGAGCCTGCAGACAAGAATTTCTTTGCATTAATCAGAAAGTTTTTTTTTTTTAATACTCTTTAAAATGCATTTTCTGCTACCCAGTATATAAATATATTGTCCTCCAACAACCCTCTGCAGGACATGAGCTTAACCTTGTGGTTTCCCAAGCTTGCCACCATCCCTGTCACCCAGAGCTGGAGAGGAGGAGGGGAGGCTGCTACCATACTAGCCGCACCGCATGGCACTGGGGTCGCAGGGCTGGGAAATTTTCACTGGCTGAGCAAGTAAGGAAGAAGGATTGGGACTGATCCCTTAAAAGGGGTGGCTGGAAATTTCTGAAGCATATGACCCTTGTAAGAATGACAAACTCTCCTACTTCAAAATCATTTTATTTTAAAGCAATTACTTGAGCCAGCTCTGAATTTATGTACTTATTTGTGTGTCTGCAGCCAGCTCAGCCCACCCTTGGGAAGGAACTGGAACAGCATGCGGTGCTGGGGATCAAACTGCAGTATCTGTGCACTTGCCTAAGCTTGCTGAAGCAGGCACTTTAGACTGCTAAGCTATCTTGCAGGCCCTGATTCTGAATTTATAATGAGGTCTTTTTTTTTTTTTTCTGAACCCAAGATAGAACTCAGGACCTTGCCCTTGCCAGGCAGGCGTTTATGCCACTGAGCTATCTACCCAGCCACTGTAATGAGGTCTTGTGATAAGATCATCAGATCTGTCTACTTGTGAGTATTTATATAAATAAATGAAGTCAGAATTCCAGTTATTAAAAAAAAAAGTCAAGTTCCATCCTTCACTCCCTTCCTAGCCTTGGGCAAATTCCACAGGAGCCTTATTCTCTATTTGCAAATGCAGGCTGCCGTGAGACAGCCAGGAGGATGGCACCAGCACAAAAGAGGAAGAAAGAGCCCCTTGGGTGAAGATTTCTCACTCCGGTTCCTCACGCTGACCAACACAGAGCCATGCGCAGTTGAACTCTGCCTGCTAGGTCACCTTGAACTTTACCTGTAGAGGTTCTGCAGAATGCTGCACTTCCTGGCTTGGGAGGAGGGACCTCCATGCCAATCCCTGGGGGCTAGATGCCTTAATAGCAAAGTTAGAGAGGGGGTAGGGTTGTAACTAGTGATAGAGCATTTGCCTGGCGCACCTGAGGCACTGCATCCAATCATCAGTCGGGGGAGTTGCCAGAATACAAATGGTGCGTCCTTGACCAGGCTTAGCTTTCACCTCAGCTCTTTGATGCCCCTCTCACCCACACAGCATTGTGGCTTCAGAAAGTACAGACATAATTTACTGTCCTTCAGAAATCACCGCCTTCTAAAAGATGACCAGAGGGATAATGAGGTCTAACGGAAAGCATCCGTGAAGGAGACGCTGTGGGGCAGAGGCTTTCCCACACGAGCCAGACAGCTCCTGACTCCCCCTGTGTCTAAAATAAGAGACCAAACACTGGTTTTGATTGTCCACCAGATCACAAGATGCCTCGGGGCGTGCGCATGGGGTAGATGATTTGCAAAAATGGCTGACTGCTCCTCTTCCTGGCCTGTCCTCCTACATACGACTCTGCAGCTGCTCCCATGGAGCTAGGGATCCACTTCTTCACCCCTTGAATGGAGGTCGACCCGAGGGCTTGCTTTGTTCTGCTGCCCGCAGTCAGCCTCCGGGCCCTTTGCTCGCCTGTGTGCTTGCCCCTACTACCATGCAAACGAGAGCCAGTCCCCCTGCCGGAGGTCCCGCGCCGTGTGGGCAGAGCTAAGCCATCCCGTGAGGGCCCTCTGAGAGCAGCCACCCCTAGTACCCATGCCAGCTGTCCACAAATAGACAGACATCCACCTCAACCCAGATCAAATTGCCCACTTACTAAATTATAAGCTAAATCAAGTGCTTATTAAGCACTAATTTGGGGGTGCGGTCTGTTACTTAGCAAGCCTGACACCAGGCAGGTGTAGGTGATACAGGGCCAGGGCTCCAGTCCTGATGCCCAGTCGCAGTTGGCACCCCCCACATCCGCCCATCCTCACTGCTTAGGTGCGCATCAGTCCAGTTACAACTGCTAGCTCTTCCGGCTCTCTCTGGCCACCCTCACAACCTACCCAACACCAAGCAACCTGCAAGCCACAGCGGAGGAGTTTAGCTGCCCAGTGGCCCAGCTCCCTGCCCCTGGTGTACGTTGCCACTGCAGCGTGTGTCCATCCTGGTTCCCACGGCATCAAAGCCTAGCCACCCAGGGCAGGATGACTGATGTAACAAGGACAAGGATTAGGGTAAGGACTGGCCACCTTCCCTCCTCTGATTCACTTCCGGGCTCATCTGCTGGTACTTCCTGGAATCACCGCTGAAATCTTCATCTCCGGGTTTGCTTCTGAGCAACTAAGACAGGTGAGCACCATTGTGTGCACCAACGGCATCAAGGCGCCGAGGCAGGCAACCAAGCACAGCCTGCTATCGGCAGTCCATCACTGCAGGTTTGCACCGCCTCTCCCACCCCGGGCAGAAACCTGCTGTGGAGACACTGCCACTGCCCTGGGCAAAACACCCCCACAGCCCAGCGTGTTGTTTGAAGGACAAGTTCCTCCACCAGCTGTCTCTGTAAACAGTTCCTGCTTTCCTTCATCTTCCAGTCCACCAACTGTCTCAGCTCATGCTCGGCAGGGTGGAGGAGAAAGACTTAGAGGAGAGGAAGAGCAGGGCAGAAAGGCACGCAGCAGTGGGGCTCTTCCCCTGCCTAGATCTGGCCGAAGGTCCAACCCTGCCTCAGGTTGCGGTACTCAGAGATATCTGATTGGCACAGCCAGAGCTCTCAGGGACAGCACTTACATCCAAAGCTATTTACTGTCTGTGACCTGCCCCATATGCTTGTGTGTGCTGTGGTGGCCTACAGCTGAGCAGAGGGTGGAACAGGTCAGGACTTTGCTTTGGTGTAGCTTATATTTCAGTGGGGAGATTCACACACACACACACACACACACACACACACACATGCACACACACACTGCATCATCTATGCATCACCCCAGTCAGAGACAAAGGCAGCAAAGGGAAGTGTGGGAGTGTGGCTTCTGGGGGCAGGCACACCCGCATTCAAATCCTGTCTCCACTCACAAGGAGCTGTGTGATCTTGGGCATGTTGGTTAACCTCTCTGCACCTGTTTCCTCCTCTGAGCAGCAGGGAATAGTAGCACGGTTGGTCTGGTCGTTGCAAAAGTTAAATGAGGAACACCTGGCACATATAAGCCTTCAGTCAATCTCAGCTCTAAAGACTTTCTTAAGGTGACACCTGTCTTCTATATCACCTGCCATGTGGCTGATCCAGGACCCAGCAGGGAGCAGACACCAGTAAAGCTGGTAGACAAAATTCTTTCAACATAGCCACCCTTTGTATATACATAAAGGAATAGGCTTTTTTCTAGTTCTTTGTAAAACACACAGCCTCCCAGGTCCTGAGGTTTTTATATTTCACATTTTGATAAATATTCATGTACGGAGAAATATTTTCCTACCATTAGAGGAATAGAACATTCAAGAGATTCTAGGGAGTGGTGGGGACCAGGGCCAATGGGAGGGCATGACCCCAGCAGATAGGTAGGTAGGTAGGTAGGTAGGTAGGTAGGTAGGTAGGTAGGTAGTAGACAGATCTGCTACTTAGAGCCATATGACTGCTGGTAGAAGGAAGATAAACTTTCTGAGGCCAGATATTCCAATTTTTCAAGAGATACCAAAGGCTTGATTATTATTTAAACTTTTGTTTTTGGTTTTTTAGCTTCGCCTCAAATCTCTTAGAAATGCCAGGCAGAGCACGGCATGTATTAATGCGTCTGTAGTCTGCCTAAAGCCAAGGCACTGAGCTTGAGACCAGCCTCTCCTTCTGCTCCACCCTGGTCTCTGCACTCCCAGTTCTTGACGGGGGCCACAGAGAGGCACAGCTCTGAAAGCATTATTCCCATTCGGCTCTCTGAGTCTTTGTGGCTCTGAGCCACAAAGGGTTTCCTGGATACCCCAGAGCTGGGCAAACCTCTCTCTGGACAGGTGCTGGCCCGCACCTCCTCCGGCTCCTTGGCAGTGAGTGTGCCAGCCAATTAGCCGGGCATCACAAGCTGAACTACCCTCTAATTATCCTCTCTCAAGTTAGTACTTTATTGGGTCCATATACATAATGCTATCTGCGGTACAAAATCCAGTCTGGTTAATTGATAGTTTCTTTACTTTGTGCCTTGTCTCCCAACTAAAATGGAAACTGTTTATGAATGAGGATCACACTCTATGCCCTTTTGAACCGTGTGGCACCTTTCACACCATATCTTCCCCAGTGCCTGTGTGTGTTGACCAATTCAGCACCAGGATAATTTCACATTTGTTGTTATTGTGGGCGGTGTTTGAGTAACACTTCAGTATGCAGAAGAGGAGATCTGTTCTAGGAACTTGTAGAGAGAGAAATACATGGCTATCAACACAAGACATAGCCATCTCTGTGCTTTCCACAGCGCTACACACCAAGCCCTGCAGGAGTCATAGATAGTAGCTCACATCACAGAATTTTCTAGGCTCTATAGCCATCACCATTTTTTTTTCCCTTTGGCAGAACCAGGAATTGAACTCAGGCCCTTGCATTTGCCAGGGAAGTACTTATTCTGTCTCCCCAGCCCTGTAGCCATCTCCTGCAGGGGCCAGAGAGGAGAAAGGAGGTATCAAGCAAGTCTAAATTTATTTTTATTTATTTTTGTCATTTTGAGACAAAAATCTCACAATGCAGTTCAGGCTAGCTTGAACTCACTTTGTAACCCAGGCTGGTCTCAAACTCACAGTGATCCTCCTGCCTCAGTCTCCCCAGTGCTAGGCCTATATGTGTGTGCCACCATGCCCAGCTCTACAAGTCCAAATTTTAAGATATACTTAAAATCAGAAGAGTCACTTTTCCTTATCCTCAATTCTGTATCCTCAGATTCAACCAATTCTGTCTGGAAAATATTCCCAAAATGTTCACTTATACTAATGGTGTTAAGGCTCTTTTTTTTTGTCCTTACTCCATAAATAATAGAATTTAACAATAATTTACATAGCATGTATATTGTACTAGGTATTACAAGTCATGTAAAGATGATTTAAAATGTACAGTATGCGGGCCATGGGAATACACACATAAAAATTCCTGCACTTGGAGCCGGGCATGGTGGCGCATGCCTGTAATCCCAGCACTCGGGAGGCTGAGGCAGGAGGATTGTTGTGAGTTCGAGACCAGCCTGAGCTACAAAGTGAGCTTAAGGCCAGCCTGAACTGCATAGTGAGACCCTGTCTCAAAAAAACAAAAAAAAAAAAAATTCCTGCACTTGGGAGGCTGAGGCAGGAGAATGGATATAGGTTTGAGATAAATTGGGCTGCACTGTGAATTCAATACCAGCCTAGAAAACAGAACAAGATCATGTCTCAAAAAACGAAGAAAGGGGCTGACAAGGTAGCTCAATGATCTAAAGCACCTGCTTAAAGAAGCTTAGGCAAGTGCAGGGACCTCAGTTCGATACCTGGGACCACATGCTGTGCCAACCGCAGCCCCGCGGGGGCTGAGCCAGCCACCAAGTCTGGGCCTAGTGGCGCAAGCCTATAATCCCAGCCCTGGAGAGGCTGAAAATAGGAGGCTCATTATGAGTCCAAACTGTGTAGTGAGACCCTGTACCGACAAAACACACTAAAAAAAGAAAGAACAAATGTGCACAAGAAGATGTATGTAGATTATATGGAATTTGTGACACTTTACATAAGCATCTGCAGATCTGAGCATCTACAGATTTTAGTATCAACAGAGATGTCCCAGAGCCAGCCCTCTGAGGATGTGAGGGACGAACACACTGTTAGGCTGCTAAAGTCTATCAGGAAAATATCTTCATCTGTTAATTATGCCTGGATTGGAAAATGTATGTAACTGGTGATTAATTAATTAGACAGCTTTCTTGGAGTCTAGTTTGTTGGCCTTACAATTTGTTATGTAGAATGCAGTGATTCATTTGCACTGTATTTACTCTTGGTCTCCCTATTCTGTTTTAATAGGCCTAGAACCCCTAATGGAAGAGAATTGAGCAAACAGTTTGAGAACAGAGAGCAAACACCGACTTCCTGAGTCCCAAGGTAGTGCAGCTGGTAGTGCAAGATGACCAAAGCCAAACCTCCTCTTTCCATGAAGCAACTGAGACCCCCCAAAGGTTTGATGACTCACTCAAGGACCCACAGTTGGTGACAGGTCACATGCCCGATTCCTCCCCCGGCTTCACCACTCATTAACCAAGAGCTGCTGGGACCCCTCGCATATCTGCAGCTGGACTTTCGAAGGGCCTGGACCCCCAGCATGATGAGCTCCTCGACACCGTGAAGTCTAGACCAAGGGCAAGATCCATCCAGTCAGCATTTGGTGGGTGTGTGCTAAGTGCCATCAGTCTTGACAGGAAATCAGATGCAGAACCCAGCCGCCCTGACCTACGCTAGCTTCAGGTTCTGTGAAATGATGACAAATGAGTAAAGGATGAAGGCACTTTCAGAGACTTAAATATTAAAATACTGGGGCCCTGTCACCCTCTTTCTCTTCAACATGGCAGCCAAGCGGCAGACGCAGAGATGCAGATCTTGGTAGAGACCCTGACTGGCAGGACATCACCCTCGAAGTCGAGCCCAGTGACACCATCGAGAACGTCAAAGCCAAAATCCAGGACAAGGAGGGCATTCCACCTGGCCAGCAGCGTCTGATATTTGCCGGCCAACAACTGGAGGACGGTCGGACTCTCTCTGACTACATCATCCAAAAAGAGTCCACCCTGCACCTGGAGCATTGCCTGCAAGGTGGGATCATCGAGCCATCCCTGCGCCAGCTGTCCCAGAAGTACAACTGCAACAAGATGATCTTCCACAAGTGCTATGCCCACCTGCACCCCTGTGCTGTCAACTGTCGCAAGAACTGTGGCCACACCAACAACCTGCGCCCCAAGAAGAAGATCAAGTAAAGCTCAGCCAGCCCCTCGTCCAGAAGGGCACTACCTGCCAATGCCTGCAGCCTTGGGGCCTGAATAAAGCTTCCCTTCCTTGACTGGAAAAATAAAACATTGGGGCTGGGGAGGTAGCTCAGCAGTCTAAACACCTGCCTGGCAACTGCAAGGATCTGGGTTTGATCTCTGGTACTGCATGGCATGCTTGCCCTGGAACCCAGTACGGTGGTGCACACCTGTAATCCCAGTGCTGGGGAGGCTGAGACAAGAGGATAACTATGATCCCGAGCTGCAAAGTGAGGCTGTATACCAAATAAATAAAAGATTTTTTTTAAGTATTAAAATATTAAACCAGAGGAGTATGCCAAGAAAGGGGGAACAAAGGCTGCTGTGTGTAAGGTATCCGGGAGTCACTGTGCAGCGCTCCCATCTGGGTTGGGGCTGGGTAACACCTAGCTTGTTTGACCATTGCCAACAACAGGAAGCTCACTTCCTCCAAAGGCAGCTTGTTAAAATGATTTTACCTGGACTGAACCCAAATCTATCTCTCTGGAACTTCCAACTTCAATATCTCATTCTCTGAATGTTACAGAAACCAGTCAGCTCTTAAGTGGAGAGCAACACGCTCAGATGCCGGGCATGGTCCTTAAACAAGACAGTTGGGCTCAGTGTCTTAAGGTAAAATAGTGTGTTTGGGGGAACACAACATACCAAATGGATGACTTACACCTTCTCATCCCACCTACAGTTCATAAAAGTGCTTAAAACCACACTTCAAAGGGTGTTCGGACAGCCAATTTCTAGAGTCTTGGACTCATCCGTGAGTCATCTGACATCATTTAACACATCACCTCCCCTCCATCTGCAACTCTAGTTGGAGCTTTTTACAATGCCTACGCTGCTAGCTTCCCATCCTTTGGCATGGATGAGGAACTTTGGCATTTCCAATAAAGGAAGATATGTGCGTCTTTCTTCCTAAGATATTCATGGACTCATACAGGAACTTCCTGGCTCAATCCCAGTATTTTCATAGACAAGAAAATGGAAGACTGGAAATAGGAAGTGGCAACCCAGGGCCATCAGTGATAGTCAAGGCAGGACTGGTCACTTCCCAGCCCCAGACCAGGATGTCACTAGGCTAGTGGGTGTACCAGTCTTGCCTTGGCTTGTGCTTGTGTGGGGATGGACTCCCACCCTCCAGCAATGGGGCACCTGTGTGAAGAGACAGCCCAGCCCCCGACTGCTCGTTCTTTCTTTCATCAGATCATCTTTTTACTGACATGTTTTCTTGTGCTCCTTAGGTAGCCAGGCACTCCACAACACTGTTGTTGATGTCATCTACAATGTCACAAGGGTGTTGGCTATCCACATGGAAGCCTACAATCTGGGCCGTCCCTAGGATCTCTTTAATAGTTCCACATACCAGGGAGATGGCTCAGTGGAATAAGCACTTCTCTGGCAAGCGCAAGGGCCTGAGTTCAATCCCTGGTTCTGCAAAAAACAAAAACAAAAAAAAAAAAAAAA
>PVKA01046935.1:0-14625 GCA_004027165.1 Ctenomys sociabilis | reverse complement strand
ACTCCATTGACATTCAACTACCTTAGGTTCTTGAACTCGACACCACAATCCAACACAATCCAGCATTCTGCAACCATAGGGAGTTATTCAAAGAAATTGTCGACCATATCCATTTACAGCTCAGCTTAATATTATGGGCTCACGATGTATACTTCATTTTTATACATTTATGCTTTTCTGCTGGATGGTTAAGACCTAGCAAGGTCAGCGAAGACTCAGGACATAGGAGAACCTGTACTGCAATATTATGAGACACAGGTGAGCTCCAAATTTTCTGAGCAAGTAGATTGTGGAGCCACAGAGGAAAGAGATTGAAGTTCTATAGTGTGCCTGGGGAGTCACATGGAGAGAAAACTTTCTCTCAAGCTCTCACAGAGAGCAATCTGGTCAAGCATTGCCCGTGACTCATTCACATGGATGACACAGACAAAGGAACTACAGAATAATGTACAGAACTACAAGATAAACCCTGAGAAGACTTCAATGACCACATAGGAAATATAAAGTACATGTGTTGGTATGTAAGTTTGGATCTATTTATCATATTTTTATACCTAAATTATATCAAAAATTCAATAATTATTTTCCTAGTGGATGACCATAGTACTAGAAGCCGACATAATATCCTGTCCAACCACCATGAGTGTAAATCTTGCATCCCATAGGATTATGTAGAAGCACAGTGTTATCTATACCAACTGTACTGTCTATACACACACATCATGATTTTTCTTTCTATACCCTTTCCTTTGTCTACACCTATCAATGGTGGGCATTCCATTGTCATTCAACTAGCTTAAGTACTTGAATTCAACACCACAATCCAACAAAGTCCAGCATTCCACAACAATAGTGAGTTATTCAAAGAAGTTCTCGAACATAGCCATTTATAGCTCAGCTTAATATTATGGCCCCATGATGTGTACTTCATATTTATACTTTTCGGCTGGATGGTTAAGGCCTAGATAGAGCAAGACTTATATAACAACACATGTACTTTACGTTTCTTATGTGGTCAGTGAAGCCCCCTCAGGGTATATCTTGTGGCCGTGTACTTTATTCTGCAGATCACTTCTCCGTGTCATTCATGTGGATGAGTCACAGCCAATGCTTGACCAGTTTGCTCTCTGTGAGAGCCTGAGAGAAAGTTTTCTCTCCATGTGACTCTCCCCAGGCACACTATACAACTTCAATCTCTTTCCTCTGTGGCTCCACAATCTCCTTGTTCAGAAAATTTGGAGCTCACCTGAGTTTCATGATGTTGCAGTACAGGTTCTCCTATGTCCTGAGTCTTCGCTGACCTTAAAGGCTAGAGCCAAAATGTTGGCTGGCCTTGTGGTTCTTCTATTTCTCCAACTCTGATTTGTGAACTCAGGTTGTTAACCATCCAGAAGAAAAGCTGGTTAGTATCCTGGAGCATATGCCATTCACTTTGCCTAATCTGACAAAATTGATTTTAGTTGTTGCTGTACGTTTCCTTTTGTATTTCTGCTTTTCGCTTGTTATACCTGGGAGACTATACAATATTTACACATGTGTGTCAGGTTTATTTCACTTATGAGTATATGTTCAAGTGGCATCCACTTCAGTATAAATGCTTCAAACTTATCATTCTTAATAGCTGAGTAATGCTCCATTATATAGAAATACCACATCTTTTTCAATCATTCTTCATGTGATAGACATCTTGGTTGTGTCCAAGATTTTGCTATCACACATTGCGCTGCTATAAACATAGGTACACATATATCAGTATAATACAATGTTGTCAGATCCTTTGGGAAAATTCCCAGTAGGGTGATAGCCAGCTTGAATGTGATTTTTAGTGCTACTGTTTTGAGGAGTCTCCACACTGACCTGCATAATGGTTGTACCAGTCTACAATCCCACCAGTAGTGGAGAAGTGTACCCTTTTCTCCACAACCTCTTCAACATCTGTTGTTGGTTGATTTCCTTATGATAGCCATTCTTTCTGGAGTGAGATAGTATCTCAGTGTTGTTTTTATTTGCATTTCATTAATGGCTAGCGATGTGGAGCATTTTTTTCATATATTTATTTGCTTCTTCGGTGGTCCTCTGAGAAGTGTGTATTCTTCTCAGATGTCCATTTCTGAATTGGGTCTTTAAATTTGAGGGCTTTGTTATATTTTAGTACTTTATATATTCTATACAGTAGTCCTCTGTCTTCTTGCTTATTAGTTAGGATTTTTCGAAGTTAGTGTGTTGTCTTTTCACTCAGTTGACAATTTCTTTTGACATGCAGAAGCTCCTCAAGAAGAGTTGATCCCAGTTGCTGATTCTTCAAGTGCTTCCCGTGCAAATATATATTTGTTCATGAACTGTTTACCTACCCCTATGTCTTCAAGAGTTCCTCCTAATTTCTCTTCCAGGAGATTGAGTGTTTCTGTTTTAATGTTTAGATCTTTAATCCGTTTTGACTTTAATTTAGTGGATGGTGAACGAGCTGGGTCAAGTTTTAGTTTCGAGCATGTAGAAAGCCATGTTTTCCAGCACCATTTGTAAAAGAGACTATTTTTCTTCCAGTGAGCTTGTGTAGCCCCTTTGTCAAAGATAAGATGGCTGAGTGTTATCATAGATGCCTCTGCTACTTCTAATCTATTCCACTGATGCTCAGGTCTATTTTGTTCCCAATACCATGCTGATTTTATCACGCTGGCTTTGTAGTATACTTTTAAATCAGGAATTCTGATGTCCCCTGCTTTGTCTTTATTGGCCAGGATTGCCTTTGCTATACTAGATCATTTGTGGTTCCAAATAAATTTTAGAATTTATTTCTCTATGTCTCGGAGGTATGTTGGTGGCAGTTTGATAGGGATTGCATTAAATTTGTACAGCAATTTTGGGAGTATGGCCATATATCCGATCTTGGTTCTTCCTATCCAGGAGCATGGAATATCTTTCAATTTTCTGAAATCAACTATAGTGTCTTTTCTTAGGTTATTGTAATTTTCTTTGAAATGATCTTTGACTTCCTTGGTTAAGTGAATCCCAAGGTATTTCATTTTCTGCAGTGCTATTGTAAAAGGTATTGTTTCTATTGTTTCCCTTTCAGTGTGCTTGTTATCTGTGTAGAGGAATGCTATTGACTATTGAGTACTGATTTTGTATCCTGCTATGCTACTGAATTTCTGTATCACTTCTACTAGTTTCATGGTGGAATTATTGGGATCTTCCAAGTAAAGTATCATGTCATCTGCAAATAGTGATAATTTAACTTCTTCTTTACCTATTCTTACTCCCTTTATTTCTCCGTCTTTTCTAATGGCTGTTGCTAAGCATTCCAAGACTATATTGAATGGGAGGGGTGATAGAGGACATCCTTGTCTTCTACCCGATTTCAGAATAAAGAGTTCAGTTTTTCCCTGTTTAGGATTATATGAGCTTTTGGGTTGTCATAGATGGCTTCTATAAAGTTAAGATAGATTCGATCTATTCCAATTTTCTGTAGGACCATGAACATGAATGAGTGTTGGACTTTGTCAAAGGCTTTCTCTGCATCAATTGAGATGATCATGTGGTTTTTAGATTACACCCTATTAATATAGTGTATTACATTTATAGATTTTCGAATATTGAACCATCCTTTCATCCCTCGGATGAATCCTACCTGTTCATGGTGTATGATCTTCTTGATGATTAGCTGTATTCTATTTGCCAGGATTTTGTTGAGTATTTTTGCTTCTATGTTCATGAGGGAGATTGCCCTCTAGTTCTCCTTTTCAGTTGTGTCTTTCCTTGGTTTTGGAATCAGTATTATACTTGCCGCCAGAAATGATTTTGGGAGGACTTTTCCCTTTTCAACTTCATGGAAGAGTTTGTGGAGTGTAGGAATTATATCTTCTATAAATTTCTTGTAGAATTCAGCTGTGAATCCATCAGGAGCTGGACTTTTCTTTGCTGGTAGGCTTTTTATTACGTTTCATATTTCGTTGGTTGTTATCTCATTACATCTTCTTGATTCAGTTTTGGTAATTTGTGCCTTTTGAGAAATCTGTCCATTTCTTCTGTGTCTTTATTCTGTGAGCGTAAATATTCTCGAAGTAACTATTGATAATCTTCTGAATTTTCACTGGGTCTGTGGTGATTTCACCCTTTTCATTCCTTATCGCTTGTACTTGAATTTTCTTTTGCCTCTTTTTGATATGGTTGGCAAGAGGCTTATCAACTTTATTTAGCTTTTCAAAGAACCAACTTTTTGATTTGTGGATTCCTTGAACTGTTTTTTTCATCTCAATTGAATTAATTTCTGCTGTAATCTTTATGATTTCTTCACGTCTTTACGCTCTGGGTTTTGCTTGCTCTTCTTTATCTGGTTGTTGGAAGTGCAATATTAGGATGCTAATGCGTCCCTTTCTGTTTTCCTAATATGTGAGTTCATAGCTATTATTTTTCCACTAAGAACTGCTTTACTCACATCCCATAAATTCTGGTAAGTTGTACTTGAATTTTCATTGAATTGTAGGTATTGTTGAATTTCTTGTTGAATTTCTTCTACGACCCATTGATTGCTGAGTACGGTGTTGCTTTGTTTCCACGAATATAGTGTGTTTTTCTGGTTTCTTTTGTCATTTATTTCCAGCTTCATTGCATTGTTGTAAGATAGTATGCGAGGGATGATTTGTATTTTCTTGTGTATACTTAGGCATGACCTCTGGACTAGTATGCGGTCTATTTTTATAAAATGACCTGTGTGCAGATGATAAAAACGTGTATTCTGCTATGGTTGGGTGTAACACTCTGTATGTGTCCACCAAGTCCATTTGTTCGAAGCTCTGGTTCAGTTCTGCTACTTCCTTGCTAATTTTTTGTCTGGTTGACCTATCTTTTTGAGATAAGGGTGTGTTAAGGTCTCCTGATAAGATTGTGTTCTTAGACATTAAGTTTTGCATGTCCCTTAAGATTTGTCTTACTTAGTAGGGTGCTTCTCGGTTTGGTGCATAAATATTTATGAGTATTACTCTTGCTCTTGAATATTTCCCCTGATCAATATATTGTGGCCTTCTTTGTGTCATTTGATCATGCTTGGTTTGAAGTTGAGCCTGTCTGAGAACAGAATTGCTACTCTTGCTTTTTTCTGAGGTGCTGGGGCATGTAGTATTGTTTTCCATCCTTTGACTTTGAGCCTATGAATGTTCTTTTGAGTTAAGTGTATTTATTGTATACAGCATATTGTTGGATTTTGTTTCCTAATCCACTGTGCCAGTCTATTTCTCTTAATTGAAGAATTAAGTCCGTTTATAATGATGGTTATGATTGAAATGTGCTGACTTACATTTGTCATGATATTTACCTGGTGATGTTTATTCCTTTGTAACCTGTGTTTAACTGTCTGTCCCATTTAGTGGGTTCGTTCCATTCTCATTCATGGAGTTCTTGTCATTGTGGTCTCTCTCTAGAACATCTTTCAGCAGCTTGTGAAGGGATGGCTTTGTCATCATGAAAGTCTTCAGTTGTTCTTTATCGTGGAAGTATTTCACTTCTTCATCAAACTTGAAAGAGAGTTTTGAAGGGTCTAATAGTCTTGGCTGGTGTTTGTTTTTGTGTAGGACTTGAAGAACTCTGCTCCCTGCTGTCCTTGCCTTCATTGTTTGTGTAGAGAAGTGGGCTGTGATTTTGATGGGTTTTCCTTTGAATGTGAGGTCCTTCTTCTCTCTCGCAGCTTTTAGTGTATTATTTTTGTGTTTGATTTTTGGGATCTTAACTGTTATATCTCTGTTTGTTTCTACTTTGGTTGAGGTTATTTGCTGTTGTGTATGCTTTGGTGACCTGAATGTTGGATTGTTTCCTCATATTTGGGAGGTTTTCTGCAATTATTTCTCCCTAAATTCTTTTTATGTCATTTGTATTTCTTCCTTCATTCTCATTGATACCAATTATTCTCACATTGTTGATCCTGGCATCATCTTGCAGGTGATGGATTATTTTTTCCTACATTCTTGTTGTTTTTAAGAGATCCTTTCTCACCTTTTCCCTAGCTGGTCCAGCATCTTCAAGATCTAAAAACTCTGTCTTTGCTTTCACTCAGACGGTTTTGTAGACTCTTGCTTGCTATTTTTCGTTCTTCTATATCTCTTTGACTGTGTTTCATGTGTTCTATTTCTTTTCTGTATTGCTCCTTCAAGGAATCCATCATATTTCTGATCTCCTCAATTTTTTTATCCATGTCTTCTTTATCGGTTGTTATTAATTCTTTTTCTGTTGTGTTTCTTCCAAGTTGGATTTCCTCTGTATATTTCTGGACTTGTTTCAGTATTTCAGATCCAATGACTTCAAAAATTCTTTTTTGATTTCAAAAGTTATTTCTGCTTTGAGTTCCTCAGGATCTTTCTGCTGTTGTTTCTTTGCTTCAGATGCTGTTAATTCATATATATCAGCTGGAATAGTGCTTTCTGCACTTGTTCTGCCTGAGCATAGTTTTTCCACCCAAAGTAGCTGGAATTCATTCTTTATTTCAGATACTATGTATTCAGATATTTCTTTTTTAATTTGGGGAATTACTTCTCTTTTTATTTCTTCTGTAGCTTTCTACTGTTTTTCCTTTGCTGCTGTATCTGTTAGTTCATTCATTGCAGCTGACCTAGTGTCCTCTGCCCTTCCTGATGGACTTGAGGTCTGGGATTGCGTTTTTTCCCTTCTCTTTGTCATTTTGTATAGCACTGACCTTCGACCTTTGGTGTAGAGCTTTGGTTCAGGTATAACCTTAGCTTGTTATGAGATTTGGGTTCCATTCTATTAAGTTTGAGATTTTCCAGGTATGCCTATCCTGGATCTAGCTAGTGTGTTCAGTTCCTTTTTGCTGCAGCTCCTTTGTTTCCCTTCTGTTGCTTCCCTGTTCAGGCCAGCATGAAACAAACTGCGATGTAGAGCAATTATTGAAACCTTCCATCTTAGCTGGTTTTGGGGTGAGAATTCGGAAACTTACCCGGGTCAGCCCTACTGTGTCAGGCAGGTCGTTCCCCAGGTGGGTGGTCCTGGGCTTTGCTGGGTCTTCTCGGCTCACAGAACAATTGTGGATGATCTTATCCACTCAGTAGGCTGTAGTTGGTCGGCCAGCCTGTGCTGGGTCCGGGTCTACAGGCCATAACCCGAAAAGGCTGGGATATGTCCCTGTGGTGCATCGGGCCTGGAGCCCTCACTCACAGGTCAGGCTGTGCTGGTTTTTGGTCCAGGGTGTGGGACCGAGGATTGCTGAGAAATGTCTCTCCAGCAAGACAGGCTTGGAGTTCTCATTTCAGGCCGACATGCACTGTGTCTGGGGCTGTGGGGTGGGTCTGGCAATCACCTGGAAATATTTGTCTGGCCCAGTGTGCCTGGAGCTCTCACTGGGCCAAGGGGGATGTGGTGGCAGGGAATCCCTGGGAAATTTCTCTCAGGCACGGCTGGCCTGGAGTTCTACACTCACTGAACTTTGATGCCCAGAGTATTGGGGAATTTCCCACTCGTTCAGTGGGCTTTAGGGCAGGGCATCCGGGGAGGTTAGTGGGTCCTGAGGTTTCAGGCCAGTCAATGACTTGGAGGGCTTGGGGGCAGGGTTCCGGGTAGCACACATGGGAAGAAGCCAATGGCTCTCCCTAAGATTAACCACACTCTCACTGATCTGGAAGGTTTGGGGTGAGTCGTGCAAATTCACAGTCGCTGTGAGAGCTTGGGGCGGGATTCAGGAGCCTGCTGGAGTCAGCCGCTATCTCAGGCCGGTCTGTGGCTGGTGGCATGGGCAGGATCGAGTAGGCTCCTGGCGTGTGTCTTGCTGTCTCGGGAGGTCTCTGGGGCTGGGCGGATGCGGGAGGGATCGAGGAGGATGACGGAGTCAGCCACGCTTTCTCTGGCAGGTCTCTGGGGCTGGGAGGGTGCGGGTGGGATCCTCAACTCTTCTATTAATTTTTCTGCTTAAAAAAGACTGAGTTGGTTGTTAGACTTTAGACAATTTGTGTTATGTATTAGGAGAAAGTTTATTTGTGTGCTGTTCAAGTTTAGCAACTTTGCTGAGACCAAGATTAAGGGTACAGGACTATTTACTCTGGCAGAAGAAATTTCAAAGCAGTCTAATATGGAAGTGGTGGCATGGCTATTGTTGGGAACTGTTACCCAGATTATGTTGAGAGTAAAGAGAAAAATCCCAGAATCATGATATAAAACTTTGAGAGTCTGGGCAGAAAGGAAGATCCATTAAGTCTGTTTGTGGCACAGATTGAAGAGAGAAGATACTGATTACTGAGAAGGAATAGGAGAATGGAAAAGATAGGCTGAATCACAAAATGCTGTAAGATATTTCCCTTTGAAACCTCAAAATTATAAAACTTAATGAATTTCCATTAAGGTGAAAAACCCAGTTCACCATGTTACAGAATGGTAACACCTGAATTATGTACCAGAATTGCAGTAGCCTAGAGAATTTTTTCCTCATAATTGGCTTCAGAGCTCAGTGACCCATGTACTCAACTCATACATTATAGAGAGGAAAAATCCTGCCACATCCTCCAGCTGGCTGCAGACTTTCTCATTATTGATTTGGCATTTTTTTTTTTTGTGGCTCACGCAAAATGACAGATTTGTGGGATCACAAAAACTTACCTCCAAGTTTCAGAAAGCCTGGATACCAGGTAATGTGCAACTGAGAGGGTAGTGCGTGATGTTGTCATTGTGAAGCAAAAGGATGAAATGAAGGACCCAGAAATTTGGAGAAGTGAGTAATGTGGATAGTCTGAGGAAAACGTCAAGGAAGGATCAGAGCTGACCCAAGAGAAAATCCATGGGAGCTACAACTACTATACAGCTGTCATAGAGCTGGAGCCACTTAATCACTTTGGCGTTCATATCTTGCCACAGATTGTCCAAGATGCTGCATATGGAACATCAGCACTTAACATTTGCCTTTGATTCCTTTTTATCCCTGTTTGTAACTGTTAGAAAGAAAATGTCTATTTTGTGCTATTACATATTGAAACTGTTTAACTTTGTTTTCATTTGCATGAGCTTCATAGTTAAGAGCTTTTACTTAAATATCAGAGCAGACTATTAACTTGGAGTTTTTGTGAATGCTGAAACTCTCAGCAATTTGGCAACTCTTGGAGATGCACTAAATATCTTTTGCATAAGTGAATGTGCTTGACTCTGTGGGACCTGAGACCAAAGGTTTTAGCTCATGTCTAGAAGTCCTCCCATAGCCTCTTGCAGTCATAGGGTGCTTTTAGAAGTGGCTGAATCTAGTGCTTGTGCACTTTCTTGTGTGTTTGTGTGTGTGAGTGTGTGCAGGGTCTCATTATGCAGCCCCAGTTCATCATGATCCTCCTGTTTTCAGCCTCCTTAGTGATGGGTTAAAGGCATGCACTCCCACACCCACACTCCATTGCTGGTTCAGTGCAACCCAGGGGATGGGGCTGGCATGGCATGTGTTGCCAGGGATCAATTCTTGACCCCTGCATTTGCCTACACAAGCACTTGGTCAGCTGAGCTACCTTGCTAGGCCTTTGAATCTCATATTTGATTCATAGTGCAATGCTGGGAATATGGTTGAATGATTTCTAGATTAGTCCATTAATTAGATTTGCACCTCCTGAATAATATTGGACTAGATAAAATATAAAGGACAGAGAGGAGCTTGTTTCACTCTTTACTTGGATTTATTGGCTTTTGCCACCAGAAACGATTGTGTCTCTAAAATGTGCCTCCAAGTCTTAGGAAAGGTCTTTATAGTCTGAAGTCTCTAAAAACTATGAGTTAAACAAAAGTTTTCCCTTTTAAATTTTGGTGTATTTGAGTATTTTTTCTCAACAATGAGCAAAGTAACTAAAATCAGAACATATAAAACAAATGAGAAGAAATGCAAAAACTTTTAGCTTGTCTTTAATATCCCCAATTAGTAGGTAAACTTGTAGTAAGAGATTGAAAATTCAAACCAAAATATAAAAGTAAACAGTTTCAGGCATATCTGGTGACACTTTCTGGTGCATTTATGTTGTTGGCACAAATTGCTATATTTACCTGTATTAATTTTAAGGCTTATTTCTAAAAATTTAAAGAACAAAATGAAACAAAAATGGTAAAGGAAAAAAAATTAACAATAAATGCATAAGATCAGTTACTTAATTAGAATTTTTTATCCATTTAATAAATGCAGAAACTTCAGCTCAAAATGTTTAGGTACTTTATTTATAACATACTAGTATTAATTGGCAAAAAAAGTTATAAAAATGCATTTCTTGCCTTTGGTCAGTAAAACATCATGATACCTTGATGAATCAAAGGGAATTATGAAGAATGTGTAGGGAAATATATTATTTTCCTTTACAAAGAAAATAAATATATTAATATGGAAAATAATATATACAGAATGGACTCTATGATGCATATATTTAAAAAAAATAAACAAAAACAAATAAAAAAGACAAAATATAAAGCACCATAGGACAATAAAAGTAGTGCAGAATTTCAAAACGAGGGCAAGAAATTAATGATTGTAACATTCCATATTGTTATCATCAAATTTGTTGCTCCTTCTACCAGATATAGGCTTGAAAAGCTGATCAAATAGTTAAAATATTAACGTCTCCTTTCCATACATCCTGAAATTTTCTCTTCCTTTCAATTATTTAATTTTCTTTTTTGTGTGTTTTCTAGACAGGGCTAGGCTTGAACTTATTTTGTAGCTCATGCTGGTCTCAAATTTATAAAGATCCTCCTGCCTCAGTTTTCTGATTGCTGGGATTATAGGCATGTGCCACCATGTCTGCCACTATTCTTTAAAAATTTATTTAAAGAAAGTATACAAATAAATTTCAAAATGTTACACCTTAAAAAAAAGTCAAACAACAAGCAGAGTGAAAGGGATTCAATGGTGCTTGTTCAATTGCACTTTTCTTTTTTGGCACAACTGGGGATTTAACTCAGGCCCTTGATTTTGGCAAGGAATGCTTATTCTGCTGAGCTATCTCCGCAGCCCCTCAATTGCACAATTCTGTCTTTAATATTGTTACTCAGATTGCAAATACTAGTATATTTGTATACAAATTTTGGTTATATCAATAATTTTAAGCATTAACTGATGCCCTGAAAAAACTGCTAAAAATCAGTAACAGAGTCATCTTCGCCATCTTGTATATATTTTTACATAAGTGAGCACTTTCTTTTTTCCCTCTCTCTGCTCCTTTTCTTCAACTCAATTGTTTATTCCTTAAATTCATCTTCTTTCCCTTTCACCATATCTATTGAACCTTTTGGATTTTATGTATTATTTCATGTTTTACACAGGGGACAATATAGTGATTGAACATGTGAGGCTGATTTACCTATAACAGTCCAAAATTTATCTTTCTTTATAGCTGAATAATACTTCATTGACAAATTAAATTATGACAAATTGTGCTGCTATATACATGAGCACACATATATCATTATGGTATGATGTTTTCAGTTCTTCAGGACAAATACTCAGAAGATGAACTGCTTGGTTGAATGGGACTTGTAATATTACTTTGTCTTTTCTTTCTTTTGTAGTACTACTTTTTTTAGAGTCTCCACACTTATTTGCATAAAAATACTATTACTCATCACTATCACCAACAGTAGAGACTGGTTTCTGTTTCCCACTAATCTCTCCAGCATTTTTATTGGTTTATTTCTTCATAACTTCTATGGCTTATGTCCAGGTCCCCCAAAAGTCTCTTAAAGGCATGGGGCAGCCTCTGGAGTTTGATATGATTCTAGATCCAATGCTGGAATTATGGGCCTATGTGCTCTGGGACAGATACTCTGCATTGCACTGTAAGGAGGTAAGAGGGCCTAACCTAAGATGCTTCCTACCTATTTGTTCTGTGCTTTGTCCCAATGACATTAAAGGTTGCTCTCTGTCATGTGCCACTCTGCCTTGGATGCATATAACTACGAAATGAAGCCTCCATCATCTGTGAGCTAAATAAACCCTTCCTTCCTTCATTTGTGTGTCAAGTATTTGTCCAAACAATGAGAGAGGAGTAACTGAGACAAAATTTGGTACTCAAGGAGTGGGGTGATTGCTGAGGCTAAACTTGGTCATGTGGATTATGAGTTATTGGGAATGGCTTATGGGAATAGACAGGAAAAGTTTGGAGATGTCGACTACAAGAGAAGTGCATGAACAGCTTCGACAGTTATGTATGGGAGATTCTGGTCATACATTAGAAGACCAGAAGGCTAATAGAAAGCCTGCCTTTATAGGCCAAACTGAGGAGGTTTTTGCTGATAAGAAGAATTCCATTGCTTGTTGGATATAGAATGACTTGTGTTATAGTTTGGCAGAAAGTTTGCCTGCATTTTGCTTGTATCCAGAGACTTTTTCTAAGACTGATATTAAGTGTAGTGGATTGATTAATTTGGCAAAAGATATTTCAAGGTAGCTGAATATTGAAGAAGTTGCCTGGCTATTGTTCAGGGCTTTTAGTCAGATTTATGTTGAGAATGAAAAGTGAAAAGCCCAGCTGGATGATTAAAAATGTGAGTTTGGCTAGAAATCAATCTACGATAAAGCTTTGGCATGCAAAAATAGAGCTGAGAGGATCTCCACTGCTAAGAAGGAAGAAAAAATGGAAAGGATGGCCTGAAGGCATCACAGGATGAGGCAGAATTGCAAAGATCAGGGACTCTGCCTTGATGGGTAAGCCACAGAACCCAATGTTCCAGAATGGTAGTGATAGCCACTCCAGATTCTAGAATGGTACCAACAAGAAGAACTGATTCCTTAGAATTGGGATGAGAGTGCTTAGCAATCTAGGTATTCAATCCCTCTATCCAACAGAGAAGAACACCTGGCTATTGCTTCAGTGGGGTCAGACTTTGACATCATCAAAGTAGCATTGGTTTTTATTTATATTTATTTGTTTATTTATTATTTTATTTTATTTTGTTTATTTTTAGTGAAGGGTCTACAGGTTGTTCAGGGTCTCACTCCTAGATCAGACTCATAGTGATCCAACCTTTTACAGCCTCCAAAGATCTGGGATTATGGGTATGTGCCACCATGCCCAGTCTCTGGTATTAGTTTTTATGTTCTTACAGAATGCATGTGTTTTGAGATTAAGAAGGCTTCCACTTAGATTTCAAAAG
This sequence comes from Ctenomys sociabilis, assembly GCA_004027165.1. NCBI lineage: Eukaryota > Metazoa > Chordata > Mammalia > Rodentia > Ctenomyidae > Ctenomys > Ctenomys sociabilis. The sequence continues at coordinate 1,527 of PVKA01046935.1, read as the reverse complement.
AAGACCTGTAAGGCCAGGCAGTGTGCACTTGAGAAGATAGTGTGTACAGCTATGGGAAAGAAGCCTATTCAATGGAATCCACAGATGTTTGGTAAATCCAGGAAGGTGGCTCATATAAGGCAAACTTCAAGGAGAGAATAAAGCCAGCCTGAGAGAGAAGCCATGAGAATTACCACTAAGAGTGCCAGAGGAGCAGAGCCATGAAAGGTTTTTGTACCTCACAACTCATTACAGATTGCTTCAGATGTTCCACATGAAACTACAGGACTTTGTGTTTGCCGTAATGGATTGGACAAACATTGTGTTGGTCCCAATGCTTTGTACTCCCCTATTGTTTGTACCTTTTTGCAATGGTAATGTTTATCTTGTGCCATTGAATGTTGGGAGTGTTTAAATTTGTATTTGTACAGGGGCTTATATCAAAGTTTTTTTTTTTTTTTTTTTTTTATCTCAGAGGAGATTTGAGACTTAGAATTTTCAACAATCCTGAAATTGTTAGGCATTTGGCAACTCTTAGAAATGGAGGAAAATATCTTTTGTACATATGGATGTGCACAAATCTTTGGGAGCCCAGGTGCAGAATGTTTTGGTTTGAGTCTAGGCTTTCCCCCAAAGCCTTATGCAGTAATGGGGTAGCTTTTGGAGTGTGTGATTAATTCTAAATCAAATCCTAGAATTTTGGGTGTGAGTGCCCTGGGGCAGATACTCTACATTACGATGTAAGTAGGCAGTATATGCTAACTAGCTGCTTGAACTTCTGCCACGCTTTTTGCTTTCTGCTCTTTGCCAGTGCCATGAAAAGTTGCTCTCTTCCATGTGCCACTCTGCCTTGGAGCCAGCTAAATATGGACTAAAACCTCCACTAACTATGAGGTAAATAAACCTTTCCGTCCTTCATTTTGGGTGTTGGGTATTTGTCCCAGCAACAAGAAAAGAGTAACAGAGAAAATAACCTTTGTTTATGGAGTGAGATGGAATCTCAGTGCTGTTCTAATTTATATTTCTCAAATGACCAGTGCTGTGGAAGCTTTTTCATGTATTTATTTGCCATTTATATTTCTTCATCTAGGAAATGTGTATTCATCTCAGGCACTCATTTTTAGTTGGGTTTTTAAATGTTGTAGGCTTGATTTTTTTTAATTCTTTTTTTTCCATTTATTTTTATTTTATTGAAATACAAATGTCAATCACACAGTTTCAAAACACCTTAACCACACAGAGTCGATGAATTAATACATTGCAAACTGTTTTCATAACGTTTTAGTATTGTACAAGGTGCATACATGATATTATAATTACAGGTTTTTTTATAGCTGAATTATATCAAAGATTCAATAATTATTTACCTAGTGGATGACCATAGCAATAAAAGCCGACATAATATCCTGTCCAACCACCATTAGTGCAGATCTTGCCTCTCATAGAATTATGTAGAAGCACAGCGTTATCTATCCCAACTGTACTGTCTATACACACACATCCTGATTTTTTCTTTCTACAACCCTTCCTTTGTCTACACCTGTCAAA
>PVKA01046934.1:0-14626 GCA_004027165.1 Ctenomys sociabilis | reverse complement strand
GGGGCTGGCATGGCATGTGGTGCTGGGGATCGAACTGCGGTCCCTGAGAGGCCCTTTAGACCGCTGAGCTATCTTGCCAGCCCCTACAGAGTGTTTAGGGTCTCACTACTAGATCAGACTTGTAGTGATCCGCCTGTTTACAGCCTCCCAAGAGCTGGGATTACAGGTGTGCTCCACCACATCCAGCCTCAATTGCTGTCTCAGTGCATCCTGGGGGCAGGGCCAGCAAGGCAGACCTGGGGATTAAACCCCCAGCCTCTGTACCTGCTTGCAGGCACTTAAATGCACTGAGCTATTCAGGGCCCTGAAAAGTGACCTTCAGCAACTTCTATCCTGACTCACATGAGAGGTCATTATAGCAAAGTTAGAGGGGGACTAATTGCTCATCCATGTGACCTCTGCCCAGGGGTTTTCCTTGTGAGTGTGTGGGTGTAAAACTCAGGGGTTTAAGCATCCCTGCTTCAGCATCCCAAGTAGGGATGGAACTGCAGGAATGTGCCACCACAGGGCTTCAAAATCGGTGAATTTTAAAACTCCACTATGTGGGCACGGTGGTATGCAGGCCTGGAATCCCAGCATTCAAGAGGCTGAGGCAGGACTGCCAAGAGTTCAAGGCTGCAAAAGTGAGAAACTGTCTCATAGCAAGTAAGTAAAAGCCAGCAACACAAGATCTATCAGGTTTTCCCTCGGTGTCTGTCCCCAGTTTGTGAAGAGAAACTTTTCTCACACCTGTGACCCTTACTGTTACCAATTTTGACCTCAGCTGGTCCGTTTTTCCTCTTGGAAGCGTGGGTCAGTGAAATCAAGCAGTGACACAAGCCGTGCTTTTGCCACCAGCCCCACCTTGAAGGTGATCTGGGGTCTTACAGCTGGGATGAAACAGGCCCATAATCTAGCCACCTGGGAGGCTGCCACAGGCTCACACAGCCACCGACCTGTGCAAGCACATGTGCTATTATAGATCAGCATCCAGGGTCAGCAGGAGCCTGGGGCTAATTTCAATCTTGTCCCCCAAGGCTGCCCGGTGTGTGGATGGAGTCTCATCTGTGTGTGCCCACTCGCTCCTCGGCTGATGGGTCCTGGAACCCGGCCCACCCTGGGGAGCGTACCTCAAGTATGTTACCTGTCTGGCTAAGGCACTGACGGACATCTTGTATCTAGGGAACCTGGCAGAGCCTGACTGTCCCCTCCAGGGCCTTCTTAAAATACTGTACTTTAGAACATTCTGCAGTTACTCTTGGAGTTGCAAGACAGAAAAGGGGGTATGAACCAGGACTATCCCAGGCCACCGAGTGAACTGTCCTGCGCTGTCAGACTCCAAAGCCCAGGATCATTAACTCTGTGTGTGTGTGTGTGTTTGTGTGTGTGTGTGTGCAGTGTTTATTGGGGATTGGACCCAGAGCCTTCACACTGAGCAAACCCCAGCTCTCTTCATTTTCATATCTTGAGATAACTGTGCTATGTGGCCCAGGCTGGCCTTGAACTTGCAATCCTCCTACCTCAGCTTCCCAGAAGGTAGGATTATAGGTGTGCACACCATGCTGGCCAACTCTTTTCTCCCTTTCTCTCTGGTCTTTTTGAAACACCATCTTGTTACCCAATTCAGGTTGGCCTGAGTTCACTTCGTCACCCAGGCTGGTCTCGAACTCATAGTGATCCTCCTGCCTCAGTCTCCTGAGTGCTGGGATTATAGTCATGTGCCATCACACCCAGCTCTCTATCCTTTTTTAATTGGGGCTTTTCTATGTAGCCCAGACCAGCCTTAAACTTGGCAATCCTCCTGCATCAGCCTCCTGAGTAGCTGGGATTACAGTCACACACTGCAGCCTGTGTTCCTTCCTCTGGGGAGGGGGTAGCTCTTCCGGGCCCACTTCCCATGCACCGGCGCCTCCTGCACACACCAACTCTGACTCCTCCCGGTATGTGCCTCAGTTGGCCTGGCCTGAAAATCTAGCCAATACCCTTTGTAATTTTCCATTCCTTCTAGATCCAGCCCCAAAGCAGGCAGTGCGGCCAATATTCTGGGAGGCTGAGGCAAGAGGATCACAGGTTTGAAGGAGCCTGGGTATTTTAACAAGGCACTGTCTCAAAAACATTAAATTAAAAAGGACTGGGTTGTAGTATAGTGGGAAGGCTCTGGGTTCAATCCCTATTATGCAAGAATGATTGAATGAATGGATGAAAAATAAATAAATAAAAATAAAATGTAAAATTCAGCCCACCCTCAACATGGCTCTCTGAAGAGATTGCTTCCCAGCCCTGGCCTGGGGCCCAGAAAGCACTGAATTAATGCCTCTGCTGTTCTGACTTGTTTGAGCCGTCAGACAGCAACCCGATCTGATGCATCTCGTGGTCCCAGCTCCGAGCAAGCCACAGAGAATGCGAAGGAAGGTGCTGGAGACTCCTGAGGGAACAAACAAGCCCCGCACGGGGTGCCCAGGTCCGGGACCGCGGCAGGCAAGTCCTAGGAACAGCCAGAGCGCGACGGCGGTGAGCGGCGTCCGGCAGGTGGCGCCGCAGACCGGAGTCCCTGTCACTCTCTCCGCCTCGCCTCTTCCTTCCGCCGGAGACCAGCGCGACCTCTCCGCGCGCACAGTGCGTGCTCCCGGGGCGCGGATCGGCTTGGGACCCTGCCGGGCTGGACGCCATGGTCCTTCCTGGGCCCCGGGCCCGAGGCCTGGGGGCAGTTGCCAGAGCCGCCCAGGGGCGCCGGCGCGAGGACTGCGAGGAGAGGTCCCCAAGGGCAGGCAGCAGGCGTGCGGCGCTCTACGTGCACGTGAGTGGGCGGGGAGGGGCGGAGCCACGGCGCGCGGAGCGGGGAGGCCCTAGGGGCGCTCGACCCGCGGCGTTGGTGCTTTGGTCTTTTTCTCTCTTTTCATTTTGTTTGGGTACATTTTAGATATACCTGATAACATTCATCATAAGGAGTTTTTACCTGCACATGATACATCTGTGTGTGTGTGTGTGTGTGTGTGTGTGTGTGGTACTAGGGATTGAACTCAGGATCCTGCACTTGCCAGGCAGGCGCTTATTCTACAGAGCTATCTCCCCATCTTGATTCCTCTTTTTTCCCCCCGTTTCAGATGCCCTGGTCTTGATCCAGAAACCTAAAGTCTGTGATACATACCAGCACAGTGACCTTAACCAAGTGACTTCCTTTCTGAGGAATTTTCTTTTTCTTACACAGAATCTCGCGATCTAGTTCAGGCTTGCCTTAAAGTCACTGTGTAGTCCAGGCTGGCCTGGCACTCACAGCAATCTTCCTGCCTCAGCCTCCACAGGGCGGGGATGTCAGGAGTGCGCCACCACGCTCCGCCTGAATCAGTTTCTCTTATCGAAGTGGGCGACGTAACAGCAGCGCCACCTACTTGGGGAATAGACTGATTTAGATTTCGCAACCGATGTTGATGTTGACCGGCCTTGGAATGGGGATGGGATTGCGTGCTATGAACCCTAGAAGCGGCTGGGCTGCCCCGGGGTCACTCACTCCCCAATACTCCCCTTGTCCCCTGTCCCCAGTGGCCATACTGTGAGAAGCGCTGTAGCTACTGCAACTTCAACAAGTACGTGGCGCGCAGCCGTGTGGATGAGGCAGCCCTGCGGCGCTGCCTGGTGACTGAAGCTCGCACACTGCTTGGGCTCAGCGGGGTGCGCAGGTGCGTCCTAGGATCGAGCATGCGCCAGGCTGGTGCGGTGGGCATTCCAAGCCTCGCCCGGGGCAGGGCTCACCTTCTCCATCCTTTCCCTCCCAAGGGTGGAGTCTGTATTTTTCGGCGGGGGCACCCCCAGCCTGGCCAGTCCCCACACTGTGGCAGCCGTCCTGGAGGCCTTAGCTCAGGCGGCTCACCTGCCTGCTGATGCGGAAGTCACTTTGGAAGCGAATCCCACTTCAGCCCCAGGCTCCAGGCTGGCGGAGTTCGGAATGGCAGGAGTCAACAGGTTGTCTGTTGGCCTCCAGGTAGTCCTCTCACCCCTCATCTCAGTAACCCCGACCTTTAGGGCCGTCTCTCCTAATGGGGCATTTGTTCCTTGGGTGTTTATTTATTTTTGGTTCTTTGAGACTGAGTCTGCGTATGAAGTTTAGGTTTTATTTTATTTTATTTGTTTGGTTTGTTTTGAGACTGGGTCTCTATGCGGTACAGATTGGTCTTGAACTCGCTATGTAGCCCAGGTTAGACCCAAACTTGGGGCAATCCTCTTGCCTCAGCCACTGGAGTACTGAAAGTACAGGCCTGAGACACCAGGCCCGGCTGGCTATGTACTTTAAGCTGGTCTTGAACTCACGAGGTGGCCTAGGGAGCGCTGGAACTGGCTGCCGTTCCCCTGCCTCAGCCTTTTGAATGCTGGAATTACAACTGTGTGCTATTATGCCTGGTTCCACATATGGTTTTTTTTTTTTTTTGTTTTGTTTTGTTTTTTTTTTGAGACACAGTCTGGTTAAGTCACTAAATTGACTGGGTTGATCTTAGACTTTTAACTCTCCTGTCTCAGCTTCCCAGAGTGCCAGGATTACAGGCACACACCCCACAACTGGCTGATAGGACCTGTTAGGGTGAAGACACAGAGGGGGGTGGACAGGTGGCCAGATCACTGTAAATGGTCGCCTGTAGTGTGGTCTCTCAAGAAGCTTTCAGAGTCCGGTGTGGTCAGTTCAGTCTGATGAAATCCTGGAAGGCTTCTTGGAACAGGTGACACCTGAATGAGAAGGGGAAGGGATTCACAGGTGAGAGGTGTGGGAGGAAAAGCCAGGATGTGGAAGAGCCTTGCCTGTTTGGGGACAACTGTGAGTCATTCCTTGTGACACAAGAGAGGAGATACAAGGCTACCAAGTAGGACCTGAAGGCCATCAGCACCTACTGAAGACCTTTTTTTTTGTCTTTTTGAGACAGGGTCTCACTATGCTGTTCAGGCTGGCCTTTAAGCTCACTTTGTAGCTCAGGCTGGTCTTGAACTCACAACAATCCTCCTGTCTCAGCCTCCCAAGTGCTGGGATTACAGGCATGCGCCACCATGCCCAGCCTACTGAGGACTTTGGAATTTCTCCTTATGCGTAGGGGAGCCCTGGGTGATTTTTAACTAGGGAGAAAGGTAGACTTCAGATACTTCCATATCCAGGGCTGTCCACTTCCTAAGACTGTCACTAAGAGATGTCCTTATCTTAAATACTTCAGTATTTAGACCTGGAGGGGTTGGTATGCCCCAGTATGCCGCTTCTTTTTTTTTTTTTTTTTTTTTTTTTTTTTTTGTCTTTTTTGAGACAGGGTCTCACTGTGTGGTTCAGGCTGGCCTTAAGCTCACTTTGTAGCTCAGGCTGGTCTCGAACTCACAACAATCCTCCTGCCTCAGCCTCCCTAGTGCTGGGATTACAGGCGTGCGCCACCATGCCCGGCAATGTGTGCTGCTTCTTATGGGGTTCGGGTCACGGCCTCGTTCTGATATTCTAGACCACTAGGGACCCTCATTTCTAAGATTCATCAGGTCCAAAATACTTATTTTGAAACTAAATGTGAGGAAACATCAGGTAAAGAAATGAAGAGCTCCTGGGGATGGGGATGTAGCTCAGTGGTAGAGCACTAGGCTAGCATGTGTGAGATCCTGGCTTCAGCCCCCCGCCCAAGGAGAGAGGTGTTAACTATCACCCCAATGTCAAGCAGTTGATGTCTAGTGCTTACTCATTAAGAGACATTCTCAGAAACTGGCCTACAGTCTTTGAAAAAGTCAGTGACATAAAAGGCAAAGAAAAGCCAGAGAATCTGGAATAGATTAAAGGAGACGACAGTGACAGTGACAGCTGAATGTAACATATGACCCCTGGTTGGGGAGGAAGGAGGAAATTAATTACAACAGGTGACATTATTGGGACACTGGCCATGTGGATGTGGATATGACTGTGTATGAGATAATGATGTCATATTAGTGTTATGCTTCCTGAACACTGTAATTGGGTTGGATTATGTAAGAGATGTCTTTGTCCTTAGGAAATATTTCATTCAGTATTTAGGTGTTGAGGGGTAGAATACCTATAATCCTGAGGTCCAGTACAGTAGCTGGCAGCTGAGTGCCATATGCATTTGAAATTCAGCTGTTTAAATTTGATTAATTTGGGGGCTGGGTGTGGTGGTGGATACCTGTAACCCCAGCACTTGGCAGGCTGAGACAGTTTTATGGTGATTACATATTGAGACCCTGTTACAACAAATAAACTAATGAACAGAGACCATTGAAAGCCAAGCAGGGTGGTACAGGCCTGTCAGCCCAGTACTTTTAGAGGCCAAAGCAGGAGGATCTCAAGTTCAAATCCACCCTGGGTAATTTAATGATATAGTGAGATTCTGTTCAAAGTAAAACATAAAAATAAAAAAGAAAGAAAGAAAGAAAAGAAAGAAAGGCTGGATATGTAACTCACTGTGAAGTCCCTAGGCTTAATCTTCAGTACTGCAAGAAGGAAAAAAAAGGAGCTAATGCCTTTGGAGGATATGAGGATTAACTTCACCTTTCAGTGAAAAGCAGCTCTGTCTGGGCGTTCCCTGACCCCTCCAGCTCCTTGCCCTCTTCTGTGCGAGGGGAGGGGTCCCGGTGTCCCGTGTCAAGGGTCGCAGTCTGGATGCTCCCCCTCTCTCCGCAGTCCCTGGACGACCGGGAGCTGCAGCTACTGGGCCGCACGCACTCGGCCCTGGACGCCCTGCGGACTCTGGCGGCCGCACGGCGCCTTTTTCCCGGCCGCGTGTCTGTGGACCTGATGCTCGGGCTGCCGGGGCAGCAGCTGGGGCCGTGGCTCGGGCAGCTGCAGGAGCTGCTGCGTCACTGCGACGACCACCTGTCCCTGTACCAGCTGTCCCTGGAGCGTGGCACGATGCTCTTCAACCAGGTGCAGCAAGGCACCGTCCCCCGCCCCGACCCCGAACTGGGGGCAGCGATGTACGCGGAGGGGCGCGCGCTGCTGCGGGCCGCCGGCTTCCGCCAGTATGAGGTCTCCAACTTCGCACGCCACGTGAGTCAGAAGGCGGCAGGTGAAGCCGGGCCGGGCACCCTCCTGCCTTGGCGCTCACTGTCCCTTCTTCCCCACAGGGGGCGCTCAGCACCCACAATTGGACCTACTGGCAGTGCGGTCAGTACATTGGTGTGGGCCCTGGTGAGTCCCCTGTGAGTGACAGGATGGGTGACTCAGGAGAGGAATGTCACAGCGTGAACTCGGTAGCTCTCCCAGCCTGTATTTCCTCATACCTAAAATGCAGCCAAAGAATTCCTGCCAGGTGGAACTGTGGCATGTGCATGCATGGTGCTTGCAGTCCTGCGGGGCTCAGGGACTCTGGGTCTTTTGTGTGCATCGGTATCTTGTGTGCATCGGTATCCCCCGAGGGAGCTTGTTAAAACCCGGCATGGTGGAGCTGCCGCGCCCGCTGCATTGCTGCTGGGTCAGGGTCCGAGTAGGGCCTGAGAGTTCCTACTGCCAGCCCAGAGATGCTGGTCCCCAGAAAAGTCCGCAAGTACACAGTGTTAACTCTTGTGATGGTTGTGATTATCAGGCGCTCACGGGCGATTCGTGCCCCACGGGGCTGGGGGCCACACCCGGGAGGCTCGGATCCAGACCCTGGAGCCTGACAACTGGATGAAGGAGGTGACCCTGTTCGGTCATGGCACCCGGAAGCGCGTCCCCCTGGATGAGTTGGAGCTGTGAGCACTTGATAATGAGGGTCTCTTGTGCCCCAGAAACACTTCCACCCAAACCTCCCAGGCCTCCCAACCGCCAGGCCTCCCAACCGCCAGGACCTGCGCCATACTGCAGGATCCTCATTAACATAGCCCAGCATCTGGGGTTGGAAGAATGGGAGAGGTGCAATCTCTTCTGCAAGGCTGATTTTTCTTTCAGGCTGGAGGAGGTTTTGGCCATGGGGCTCCGCACTGATGTGGGGATCACACATCAGGTAAGAAAAGACTGTTTGCTCCTCCTGAGTCTTGCAGGGCAATCAATCACGCTCTCACATTCCCCACCGCAGGTAGGCACGCGCACATGCGCACGCAGGCACAGGCACGTGCACATGCGCACACAGGCACACCACCTTTTGTACTCGGGAAGTTGGGCCTTAGTCCAGCTGGTGGTGTAGGGCAATGGTGAGAACCTAGACCAGGGCTGCAGAGACCTGGTTTTGGTCCCAGTTCTTTTTTTTAAGTTCAAATCATTATGATTTTCTTTAGAAATTTGCAGAGCTGAAGGAGGGATCTGGTCTTTTGTTAAAAGAAACTTTCACATCATATATTTAGCCACTTGAACAGCAAAGGCAATTTCTCGTCAAGACCTCTGGTCCCAGTTCTGCTGCAGTGTTGGACTCAGATCCTTTGACGGCTGTGCGCCTTGTTTTTTTTTTTTTTTCTGGGCGAAGGAATAGATTCCAGAAAGAGCTTCCCTTGTGCTAAGTGGCACCAAAGCCTCTGCTGGGAAGCTCAGTGGATAATTTGATCAGAGTTAGAGCCCCCGTGGGTGAAGTCACTCTGTGCAGTGTCAGCTGTGGCTGGGCTGTGCCCTGATGGGTAGAAGGGGAAGGAGAAGGGGCGACCGTCAGAGGCACAGAGACGACTTGGCTGTGCCATATGGGTAAAAGTGCCCATCTCCCCACTGGCCCGCAAAGGTGTCCTGATGTGTGTTAGCATCCGAGCAGAGCTGGATTCTGTGACCCCCTTCTCTGGACCCCAACTGCTCGTCACCTCTGTCTCCTGCCTTTATAGCACTGGCAGCAATTTCAGCCCCAACTGACCCTGTGGGATGTGTTCGGAGCAAGCAAGGAGGTGAAGGGGCTACAGGAGCAGGGCCTGCTGCTGCTGGATGACAGGTGAGTTGTGGGCTTAGGGATCCCCCAGGAGCCCTGGCCTGTAGGTGCCCAGTGAGACAGAGCAGTCACACCAGGCCTCTCCGGTTCCAGAGGTCTCCGGTGTTCCTGGGAGGGCCTGGCCGTGCTGGACTCCCTGTTGCTGACCCTTCTGCCCCGACTCCAAGAGACCTGGCAGCAGCAAAGAAGCCCCCCGCCAGTGCCAGGAGGATGACCAGATGTTCCTGCATCCCGGGGCAGTGCCAGGTGGATGCGCTGTAGATGTCACCCCTCTGCTGTAGCTGCTGGGTCTCTCCCAGCAACAGCAGCCTAGTATAGGCACTGCAGAAGACTCATGTGGTCTAGGGGCTGATTGGAACTCACAGAGCAGCATGTGCTGCAAGACTGGGACCGGCTTGTTACCACCAGTCTCTGATGGTCTTTTTGGTACCCAGTAAAGGCCTGAGTTGGGAAATTATAATTTTTAAAAAATTTTATCAGTATACATTTACAGTGTATAATGATTGCTTTCATCATGGGGAATGGGGACGCACACACAGCACATCATAATGCTTTTCATGACATCTTCCTCTCCCCTCTTTCATCTCTTGGTCTCCCTCCCATTGGCAAAATTTCCGTCTCCCCATTTCCTGTTTCCTATCTTTTATTTGTTCTTTAGTGGAGCTCTTCCTGGAGGGAGTTGCCTCTGAGAGAGGCCTCCTCTCTCGGCAGTAAAGTCCCCAGACAGATGTGGGTCAGGAAAACCAAGCTCCCTCCAGGTATCTGAAGCAGGCAGGGATTTAATCACAGAGTGAGGTGGTTGCGAAATCGTTGTTTTCCAGAGTCAGGACAACTGTAAATGTCAACATTCTGGATGTGTCTGGTTATTTCCTGAAGCAATATTTGGGTGGGGTTTGGTTTTTTTTCAGGGCTGGGGAGTGAACCCAGTGCTTTGTGCTCTACCACTAGCTATATACCCAGCCTTAGGTTGGATATTTTTAGCAAGCCTATGACATAAATGTTTTGTGATTTAAGATCTGTAATACAGGATCAAGCCACTGTCATTAATGCTAATTTTGGCGAGGTGTGGTGGAGCATGCCTGTCCTTGCGCTCAGGAGGCTGAGGCAGGACACTGTGAGTTGAAGGTGAGCCTAAATTATTAAGAAGACCATATCAGGGCCAGCCAGATAGCTCAGTGGATTAAAGTGCGTGCTTAGGCAGGGGTTTGATCCCTGATCTGGTGTGTCAGCCCCACCCCCACAGCCTGCTGACATGGCTATTGAGACTGGGTGTGGTGACATGGGCCTGTAATCCAGCACTTGGGAAACTGGGAAACAAGAAAGATCACTACAAATCCAATCTGTGTAGTGAGACCCTGTAAACTTTGTACTAAAATACATTTAAAAAAAAAAAAAGAGCTTATCTTAAAAACAAAATAAATAATGCTAGTTTTGATCCCTTGATTAAGGTATTGGGTGCTGTGAATCTCCTTCCCATTGTACAGGGAGATTTGTTTCTTTGAAATTAAGTAGCTTATTAACTGTAACATGGTACCTGAAGATTCTGCAAACATCGTATTCCCCCTTTGCTTTGCCCTGTGATTCGGGTGTCTGTTGGTGATTCCCAAATCTGTTCTTAAATTGGGGGTTGCACAATAATTTCTGATTCTGTGAGTCCTTCTATATTCAGTAGCTGCATTTTCCCCATAAAAACAAGAAGCCTTGCTGCGCATGATGGCTCATGACGTCATCCCAGCACTTGGGAGGGTGAGGCAGGCAGACTATGATGGGGAATCTACAGCACGTGTGTTATTTTCTTTAAGACCAAAAAAGACAAAAAAGGCCGGCAAGATAGCTCAGCGGACTAAAGCACCTGCTTAGGAAAGTACAGGGAGCACAGTTCAATCCCCGGCACCACCTGTAGTGCCAGCCCCACCACCAGGGTAAGCTGAGCCAGCAGAGTCCTGGGTAGTGGCGCTGCCTGTAATCCCAGTGCTGAGGAGGCTGAAAGCAGGAGGATTAGCACTAGTCCTCCATGGCGAGACCCTGCAACAACCAAATACATTAAAAAAAATATTAATGAGTGAGGTGTTTTTGTTTTAGTTTGTGTTTCCCCTAAATTAAAACCTCAGTATTAAGGTTTAGTTGCAGTGTTGGCACTTTGCTATGCATAAATGCATTTGGGGTTGCGGTTTGGGAACTTGTCTCTAAAAGATTTGCCATCAGGGCTGGGGAGATAGCTCAGTAGAATAAGCGCTTGCCTGGCAAGTGCAGGGTCCTGAGTTCAATCCCTGGAATTAAAAAAAAAGAAGATTCACCATCACTACAGTAGGACCTGAAGTTTGGGTCGCACCTAGGCAACGTAGTGAGACGCTATGCCAAGCAAGACAAGTTAGCCGGGCATGGTGGTGCACACCTGCAATCCCAGCACCGGCAGCTGAGGCACGAGGATTGTTGGGAGCTCAAGGCCAGCCTGAGCCCTGTCTCAAAAAATCCAAAAATGAAAAAGAAAAAGAAATAAAAGGGCGCTGGTGATGTAACTCAATGGTAGAGTACCCCTGGATTCAATCCCAGTAGCAGAACTAAAAAGAAAAATAAGAAAGGAAGAAAGGAAACTTCTGTTTTTGGAAGGACGTGTGTGTGTGTGTGTGTGTGTGTGTGTGTGTGTGTGTGTGTGTGTGTGTAAGAGAGAGAGAGAGAGACAGAGACAGAGATGGGGGCAGCGCATTTTCTAGGAAGAGGCTCCGTAGCCCTAATACCCTAACATTTCAGCAGGTGCCAAGGTGCCAAGCCCCTGCCAGTGTGCTGCTCAGCCTCTAGCAGGTGACAGGTGGTAGGTGGCAGGTGACAAGGTCCCCACCTCCGGGGTGAGCACGTGCCTCTCCCTCGTGCCTGCCGGGTGTGACTGCCAGTCCTCCTCTGACCCCATGGTAACATGGTATGTGCTACTCCCTCTCTGTTGGTCATGAAATATTCAGCCGGCAGCAGTGGTGTGCCAGGCCCTGCACCGGGCACAGAGGAGTGAGGCCTGTGCCAGCCGGGAGGGACTCACTGCAGGCTGACCGGTGGGGAAGGAGGATGACCTGGGTCTGTGCAATGTGTGGTGGCTGTGCGAGCCCAGGCCACGCCTGGGGGTAGTGCTGAGCTCAGGGGACTCCCCACAAGCTCCTGCATCCCCAGGATGCTGCCTGGGACACCTCTTCCCGAGCCTTCCCCTGATCTCGATACCCAAGAAGCAAGCCCAGGCCAGCACAGTGTCCTGTCAGATGACCCAGGCCCACTCCGATTTCTCTCTGCTGCCAGGGTTTGTGCTACCCGAGATGGGGCTGCTGGGCCAACTCACGGGTCCGTGTGGAGGGCTGGGTGAGAGCCAGGTCAGGTCTGGGTGACACCATCACTTTGTGACTCAGTCAGGATCTGCCCTCACCTGATGTGTCCGGATGAGATGACAGGAAGTGGAAGCCTGGAATCCGGTTGTTAAATGTGTCCCAAGTGGCCAGGTCATCAGTCCGGTTCAGGAGCTCAGAGTAGTGCCATCTCTGCTTTTGTGCTGAGAGTGAAGTGTCAGGAGATGAGGGCATGGGGATTGAGGAAGGAATTGTGGGCCTTCCCGCCACATCTCAGCCCTAGCCTGGCTCATCCGCTCACAGGGCTCTTCTCCTTCATACTAGCACTTGGTTGTTGTTGTCTCACTTGTCCTACAAAGGAAAAGGTGACAGCCAGGTGTGGTGGTGTGTGCCTGTAATCCTGCCACTTGGGAGACTGAGGCAGGAGGATCGCTGCAAGGTTGAGGTCAGTCTGGGCTATCAAAAGTTCAAGGCTAGCCTGGATTACATAGGGATGACCCTGACTCAAAGGAAAAAAACAAGGGAGGGAGGATAAACAGCCCCCTTCGGTGCTAAGATTATTAGAGACATTGGGAATGTGGGGTCAGAGTGGCTACAGCTGGAGGGACCCAGTCTTCACATATAGGAGGGTGCCAGCAGTTGATGTGCTTCCTCACCTCCCAGGTAATGTGAACCAGGCAGGGCCACCTTTGTCATTCCTTTTGCAGACTGGGTCATTGGAAAAGAATGTGAATGATGTGTGCCTATAATCCCAACAGTCTAAGAGGATGAGGCAAGGGAATCACAAGTTCAAATCCAGCTTGGGCAACTTAGTGATTTAGTGAGACTGTCCCTCCAGATGAGAAATAAGAGGCCAGCGTCGTTGGCCTGCCTCTGAGGCAAAACCCTGACCTCGCTGTGGTCCTGCCTGGACCTCAGAGCCACCATTCCTGTGCTGGGTGGCTTGGGCTCTGTGTCTAGGCTATCATCTCTCTGCACAAGGGTGAGGGGGCTGGTCCTGGGCCCCCCTGGGATACTAAACTATGTGGATGCTCAAATCCCTCACATGGTTTGGTGTTTGCTTTAGATCATTGCTGACATGCAGTTTCCAATACAGAGCAAATGCTATGTGGACAGGGTTAGACGCTATCGTTTGCAGGATGTATAGTACTGATGCAGTTTTTCCCCAGATATCTTTTCGTCAAGTCAGAGGTGCTGGCACACCCTTGCAGTCCCAGTGCTCAGGAGACTGAGGCAGGAAGACCATGAGTTCAACAGCAGCTTGAGCTGTCTGGTCGCAATCTGTCTCAAAACAGCAGCAGCAACACCACTGAGTCCGCGGATTCAGAGCCCAGGAACCAGTGGATAGGAGGGGTCCCTCTGCTTCCCCTCCTTGGGCCCCTCTGACCGTGAAAACCCACGTCATCAGGCTCTATTTCTGTGGCATCATCCACTTCCAGGACAAAACTGTCTTCACCCGCCCCCCAAGCAGCAGTGACAGCAAGAGTGAGATTAACGTGGACTGCTGGAAACCAGGAGATTTGCAGGTCTGTTGTGCAGCATGATGGAGACCAAACTCATGGGCATAATTTTATTGTTTTGGGCCTTTTTGAGACAGAGTCTCACTATGCAGTTCAGGCTGGCTTTGAGTTCACTTTGTCACCCAGGCTGGTCTCAAACTCACAATGATCCTCCTGCCTCAGCCTTCCCAGTGCTGGGATTACACATGTGTGCCACCATGCCCAGCTGATGGGTACAATTTTAAACCCTTTGCTCAAATGTTAACCAGTTAAGACTCCAGTGTGTGTCTCTGCAGAAATTAATCCACGTAATGAGCATACTTAACCTATATAATCTTACCAAGGTGAGTTGGTGCGTGCCTGGCCTTAGAACCTTCTTCTTTTATCAAATATGTGGTAGGCATCTGTCCTTGTCAGTTTTATGTCTATATCCTTTTTAGTCTTTTGAGCCAAGGTCTTACGACATCAGCTGGTCTGATCTTGTGATCCTCCTGCCTCAGCCTTCCCAGTGCTGGGATCACAGCTGTGTGCCACCACCTGCCAAGAATATTCTCTAAGGGCCCGGGGAGGTGGCTCAGTGGGATAAGCGCTTCCCTGGCAAGTGCAAGGGCCTGAGTTCAATCCCCGGTTCCGCAAAAGAAAGGAAGGAAGGAAGGAAGGAAGGAAGGAAGGAAGGAAGGAAGGAAGGAAGGAAGGAAGGCAGGCAGGCAGGCAGGCAGGCAGGCAGGCAGGCAGGCAGGCAGGCAGGCAGGCAGGCAGGCAGGCAAGCAAGCAAGAAAGAAAGAAAAATATTCTCTGAACTCTGGCTTCATTGTTAGTGAACTTGGTTGTGCATGGGGTTTGTCTAATCCTCAGTAGGGTCCAGAGCAAAGGAGATACAGGCCCTTCCAGGAAGAAGACAGCTAGAACTGCTTTCCCTTCTTTTCCCTGGGGTAGATATTGTGTGTGTGTGTGTGTGTGTGTGTGTGTGTGTGTG
>PVKA01046933.1:0-14623 GCA_004027165.1 Ctenomys sociabilis | reverse complement strand
GATGCGTGGATGGGCGGGTGGGTGGGTGGGTGGGTGGATGCATGGATGGATGGATAGATTGATGGATGGATGGATGCATGGATGGATGGATAGATTGATGGATGGATGGATGGATGGATGGATGGATGGATGGATGGATGGGTAAGTGGATAGAAAGACAAATGTATATGGATTTGTTATAGGAGTTGAACTTATGCAGTGGTTGGAGTTACAGGCCTCTACAAGGCTGTTATCTTCGCATCTGAGATTACAGTCTGAGATCCACAGGGATGTCAGGGAAGAAAAGATGGATGCAATGGAAGAAGAGGAAAACTAGGCTGGCACCCACAGCATCAACTGGAGTCCCTAAGTCGGGAAAGATGCCAACGCCTGTCCTGCTGCCCATCTTGTTGGGTGCTGGCAATGCCAAGTTCCTGGAGCAGCTGGAGGGGACCTCTGGAGGCAGGCACTGCCCCGGTCATGCCGGCAGGGAGAGCCACAGGTGAGAAGCCTCACAGCAGCTCTACCATGGCTGCGCCCATCACCACATCTCGCCACCACACAAAACTTCTTGCACCACTCACTGCCTGCAAACCTGCGGGGAAAGGAGATGGGCTCCACCTACTGCACTGACACATTCCAAAGCCACCACAGACGGTGACTTCACGTGGGCTTGGGGGTCGAGGTCGTCCTGGGAGAAAGTGACAGCCAAGCCAAGGGCCAAGCAGATGCCAGACAGACAGAGCAAAAGGGGGGATCTTCCCAGAGGTGTAGGGTCGCATTGAAAGACCAGGTGCTGTCTGGGAAAGTCTTGTGTTTTTAAGGGAAGTGGAAATAAGAGGGGGACCGGTGGGTCAATTTTAGCATCATGTTGGTGGGGGCCACACGAGAGGTTCCACGCTCCTCTGTCTGTGAGCCAGAGCCAGGCTTCTCTCAGAAGAACAGGGAGATAAATGCTGTTTGCAACACTAGCTCTGTGCTCAGCTCAGCAATCAAATATCATATGACGTCCAGATTCAATTTAGTCCATTTCCTGAAGTGAAAGCAAATGTGCTGGGAGAAGCCAGCTTCCTGCTCTCCCCACCCCCCACCCCCAAAGTGCTGTGGAAAGATGGCAACTCTTCAGGAGGCCACCGCACAGCTGCTCCTCAAGCCCATGTCCTCGGCCTGGTGACAGGATCTGGACAGGCACAGAAGAGAGCCCCTGCTGGAGAAGGAGGCCAGTGGCTGTGAACAGGAAGCCGGGCCTGTCCTCCTCATCATGATATAGCGGACTCTGGGCTTACTACCAGCAGGGTTTCTGGGACCGATCCCAGACCCATGGACCTCCAGACCCCAGGGAGGCCTCTGTGCTTGTGGAGTGGGTTGGTCTGGAGAGAGGATCCGATGAAAATCTCTAGAGAAAAGGAGCAGCTAGGGCAGCCCCAGGAGTGAGCTTCCAGCTGCCTCCTCCCTGAGTCCTGCACAGCGTGCCTGATTCCCTGGGAACTGTGTGCACCATATGATGTGGTGCCACCTTTTACCATGGGTTATGGGGTCCTGGGTGGGTTCCCAGGTTCCTGTGTGCAGCAAAGAATTGGGTGTAGCCCATGATGGCAAGAAAACAATGACAAAGTTTATTAAAGCAAAAGTACACTGGGAAAGGCAACCATCCGAGTGCTAAGGGAGGGTGTGAGGTATAGGAGTTTAAATGTCGCCCCTGGCTTATGGCGCCTCCCAGGGGGCCTGCAGAGACTGCAGGACTGGCAGGAAGGGCAGTAGGACGAGCAAGCTGCCGAGTCACATCTGCGATGTCTAGGATGGGATCTGCTCCCACATTTGTTCATTACCCTGAATGTGTGAGACGTAGCTCCTCTTGGGAAGCTCCAGTGAGCTTGAGGGAACAAGGATTGCTTAGGGCACATGGGAGGCTCCGATGCCTACTTCACGACATGGAATTGTCAGAACTTCCCTTAGGCAGGCAGCAGACCACTACCACCACCACCACCACATGGTGATCCCTGAGGCAGCGTCGAGGGTCAGCCTTGGGCCATCACCTTGTTCAGGCAGAGGAGGGGATTGTCCTGCAGCCCCCAGCTATGCTGTCTGTGCTTCTGCCCGTCAAAAGGACCCACAGTCATGGCCTCAGGGACTTAGCTGGAATCTGTCCTATAGACGTAGGTGCCTGTGACCTGTGTCCTAGGCTGCAGGGATTCCAGCCTCTGAAGAGGCTAAGCTGACAGAGCACAGCCCAGGACCCCGCCATACACGGTATGCTGACCATCGGCCTCCGAGCCTGTGCCCAGGCCCCAGGTTGGCGAAGGCATGCTCATCCCACAGGGTACTCCAAGGCCCAGAGAGCCCCCTACCAGAACCTGGGGGGCTGTACCTGTCCTTGGAGACCACCCCAAGGAAGGTCACCTCCCCCTGCCGAGCCACACACTTCCGCTGTCCAGTGCCTGGTTGGTCTTCAGTTCCTGATGCCAAGGCTAAGGGTGAGCTCCGTGGTCTCAGGGGTGCAACCTGGCTCTGTGCTGGAAAGGCCTCCTCGCCTCGGCCTCCTCATGTCCATAGTTATGGCGCCTGCTGCACAGGTGCTGTGGGACTAGCGGGACCGGCAGGGCCTGCTGAGAGTTGCACCTCACCAGGTGCTGGGCCCAGCATGAGGTGGGGCCCCTCGGCCTGCCTGGGGATTTCCCAGAGACGCACAGCTCTTGCCTGTCCCTCACATTCACATGTGCATCTCACCACATGCTGAGCCCTCACGCAATTAATTCTCTAGGCCAAAGTGCCCTTATTCTTTCTTCTTTTTCCTTCTTGTCATCCGTCTTGCATCCTGGTACTAGCTTTTAACCTATAGAGCTCTGAGCAACATCCCTGGCCTTGTTTTTTTGTTTTGTTTTGTTTTAATTTTTTTTAATGTATTTAGTACAGGGTCCACAGGGTCTCACTACACAGATCAGACCCATTGTGATCCTCCTGTTTTCAGCCTTCCAAGTGCTGGGATTACAGGCATGTGTCACCACACCCAGTCTCTATCGCCCTCTCAGCGCACCCCAGGGGTGGGGCCGGCGGCACATCAGAGATTGAGCCCCAGCCACTGTGCTCTACCTAAGCAGGCACATTAGTCTACTGAGCTATTTTGCTGGCCTTAGAATTTTAAGGCAGGTTCTCATTAAGTTGCTCGGCCTGGTCTCACACTTAAGATCCTCCTGTCTCCATCCTGACACTATTCCTCCTTCCAAAACAGAGTTCATTCAGCTTTTAAGAGTCAGAAGAGCTGCTGCAAAATCTGGTGCTGCAGTCCCGCAGGAGGTGCCAGGAGCAGAAAGCTGGAAACCCTGGTGAGCACAGTGCTGCGTCCACCGACAGGGAGGGGAGTTTGCCAGCACTTCCCCGGCAGTGGGTGAGGTCTGAGGACTGAGGAGATGATTCACGGGGAGCCGGAAGTCCGCGCTGGGGCCAGCCCCTCCCTTGCTTTCTTCACTGCGCAGTGCCCACCCCCATCCTCCGGGCCGGAAGTTCTTCTTTGCCCCAACCTCCTGTTTATTTCTCACGTCTCACACAATGTCCTCGGGCCTCTCTGGGCACTATGAATTATATTTTTGTTCCCTTGGCTCAATTATTCTTATATCGTTTCCATGGGCCATTACTTCAGCTTCCGGAAACACCAGCTTTACCCAGTATTTATTAAGCACCTAATTGTGTGTGCCACCGAGCTTGGAAGCCAGTCCCAGGCTCCCGCTACCCAGGGCCATGGCACAGAGAAAGAGAGCACGGAGCTGCCTCAGAAGTCCCAAGTTCTGGCTGTGGCTCTGCCTGTGGCCCACAATATCAAATGAGAAAGGACTCGTGGCCTCCCTGGGTCCTGGATGACTCCTTTGTAGAACATGGCCAATCATGGCCCCATGCAACTGTCCTCACAGGCAGGCGAGGTGGCTGCGTGAGGGCTGGATACAGGAGTTCTGGAAGCAGACCAGCAGAATAGGGGGAAGGGTGATGAGGTGGTGGGGAGGCAAGATCGGCCTCCCTCCTACAGAGATCAGCAAATGACCTACACCCACCCTCCTGCATGCAGAACCCCAGAAATGCGGCTCCAGGTGCTCCAGAAAACCACTCATGCCACTGTCACAGGCGGGCTCACTCTGGAAGGCAGTGCACAGGAAGGCTGGGGAAGGGAGAGCTGTGCCCCTCGTTATCAAACCCAGCAGCGAGCAGAGTCTGAGATAAGACACACTGTGGAAAAGTCCAGCAGCAAACAACAGGAAGAGGCCGGGGTGGTGGCGCAGGCCTGTATCCCAGCACTCAGGAGGCTGAGTAGGAGGACTGCTGCAAGTTCGAGGCCAGCCTAGCCTAGTGAGCTCAAGGCCAGCCTGAACTTCATAGCAAGACCCTGATTCAAAAAAAAAAAAAAAAAAAAAAAAAAAAAAAAAAAAAAAAAAAAAAAAGCAAAAAGGGAGATCCAGAGTGACCTTGAAAATGATCACCTGGAGATGGCCCGGGTGGCACAAATGTGCTCTGGGACCACGTTCAAGTAACCCAAAGTGCATGGTGGACACGGATCTTGGTGGCCACACATGCCTGGAGGCTCCTCCAAGAATGACGGAGGCCAAGAACTCCAGAGCCAGCCAGGGAGCAGGTTCAGCCACACGGGCTCTCACAGGACAGAGGGGGTAAGCCGAACGTCCTCTTCCAAGCAGCAGGAGCTGTATGGGCAGCTCAGAGCAGGGCGCTTGCCAAGCACACACAAGCCCTGCAGATGTCAGTAAGCCAGTGGCTCGGGTAAGCTCTAAGTTGGTGCTGAAGTTGGAGTAAGCCTCCTGGTTTGGAATTCTGCCCTAGCTCCTATTATTCATTCAGGTAACAAAGGCTCGTTCTGCTCTGCTGTGTGCTGGACACATTTCAGTGCCACGGGCTGCCTGGGGAGCTGACAAGCATCTCAGCAGGTAGACCAGCAGGCGCTGGCTGGGGAAGGGGAGGGTGCATACAGTGAACCTAGTCGATAAGGACAGTGCTGAGGACTCAGAATGTGGTTGAGACTAGGCAGGAAAGCAAAGCACACCTCGGGGAGTCGGGAGAGTGGGGGAAGCTGCCGCAGCTCCCTGTCTGGGGCCACTGCTGGGCAGGTTGCTCATCTTCCCAGACCTCACTTCCCGTCCTGCACCATGGAGCTGAAACCCGTGACACAGGATCACGGCCGTGACGGAATGGGGGATGCTGTCCTGCTACTTGGTACAGCACTGGAGTCCAGTTAATACCCATAAAGTCACAGCCATCGCCATCACAGCCAAGGACCTCCATGCACGAAGAGAAAAAGCTAGCAAACACAGGTTCTGGGAGACTTTGTGGCTCTGTCACAGAGCACTGTGCCTAAAGAGACTTTAGCAAGGAGCCAAGCATGTTCTGATCCTGGCCGTGGCAAGGATTTCAAATCCCATGCCCTGGAGGTAGAAAAAAAGAGCGACTTCACCCTCAGTTCTTTTCTGCCCAGCTTAGTGGAGGAAGTCATGACAGAGAGGACACTGGACCAAGGGCAAAGTGCACAGGAGCTGGAGGGCATGAGGAGCAGCCAGCCCCAAGGGGACAGAAGGATGCAAAGAGAGGCCTTGAGCAGGAGTTGGCTTTAGACCTTACTTCCAGCCACGGCCCATGCTGTGCCCAGTGATGAATTCTTTGAACAAAATGCCACACACAGGTGAAGTCTGCCCAATGAACTTGGATTGCAGGAAGCAGAACTGAAGAGATCTCCATCAGGTGGGTCCTGCTCCATCTTGGGCTGCAGGGGCAGCAGGAGAAACCAGGGACAGAAATCATGAGGGTGAATGTGTCCTACTTGACCATGTGTGGCAGGGAAGCAATGGCCCAAACCCTCTGTCCTAGCCATCTACTGCAGTGTAATCTGTGAAGTTGCTGCATATGTTAAGGCTTGGACCCCATGCTGCTGGGAGGAGGCAAAATTTAAGAGCAGGGCTTGGCAGGAGGACTTCCAGTCACTGGACAGCCATTACAGGGGAGGGTGGGACCCAGTCCTTCTCCCTTTCCTTCCTGCACCCCAGCTGTGAGCTGAGCAGCTTTGCTCCCCCACAGGCTCCCTGTCATGACATGCTGCTTCACCCCAGTGACCTATCCAGGGACTGGACCCTCCAAAACCATGAGCCAAAATAAACCTTTCCTCTTTATAAACCGATTCTCTCAGATATTTTGTTACAGTAGCAGAAAGCTGGCCAATGCACCCAACCAATCCACAGCTCACTGAATTCCACCAATGGCAGGCTAGCCCTGGTTTTAGTCCCAATAGCTAAGTGGGCTCAAAGCTAATGTGTTTCTCGCTTTGTGTTCACTGTCTACCTCTCACATACATCCTAGAGAACCAATCAAGCATCCACCTAGAAATACACTCCCATTTGCTTGTATAATGGAAATTATGAAACTATTCTTTCAGATTGTGCTTTCGATAGCTCACCCTGGCAGCACCGAGGCCTGATGTTAGGAGGATCAGATATCTGGTGAGATGCTACAGGCTGCAGAGCGCCTGACGTGAGTGCACGAGTGGCGCTGGAGGGATCATTTAGCAAATTACCACGGACGATGGGTTCTTCAGGAGACATGGAGAAATGCACGTGCCTGCTGCGTGTTGAGGAGCACAGGGACCCCCGGCCCCAGCCCGGGAGGGAAACAGGTACTGGGTCCAGCAGGGGTGGCGCAGGCCCCGGGGTACTGGAACACTGTTGATCTTCCCAGTGGAAGCTGGAAATCCTTCTTCAGACTCAGTATCTTCCTGTTTGGAAACTGAAGGTGGGCCAAATTATAACACAGGACAGAATATCTAGGAGAACAGATGATTCAGACACAGCTTGGTGCTTCTGTAACAAAAGCTACTTGGAGGGCCAGCCAAGTATCTCAGCAGACTAAAGCGCCTGCAAGCAGGCACGGGGCGGGGAGTCCGATCCCTGGGCCTGCCCTGCTGGCCTGCCCCGGGCACGCTGAGATGGCG
Organism: Ctenomys sociabilis; assembly: GCA_004027165.1. Lineage (NCBI taxonomy): Eukaryota > Metazoa > Chordata > Mammalia > Rodentia > Ctenomyidae > Ctenomys > Ctenomys sociabilis. The sequence continues at coordinate 7,671 of PVKA01046933.1, read as the reverse complement.
ACTGAGACCGGGTGTGGCAGCACACACCTATAATCCCAGCTCTTGGAGGCTGTGAACAGGCGGCTCACTGCTAGTCTGATCCAGTAGTGAGACCCTGAACACCATGTAGACCCTTCCTTAAAATACAAAGAAAAAAAGCTACTTAGAAAGTAAAGTGGCTTTAAGGGGAACAAATAAATCAGTGTCTACTGAGATAGGCCTCATTTTCATGAGGACAGAAACCACCACCTCCACCATCGTAGCTATCACTTCCTGTTTCTTGTGTGCTGGGCATGGCTCTGGAATCCCACTCCTTCCAACAAGTGAGCGTTTCACAGGACTCATTCCAAATGAGCTACGCAGTGCCCACAAATGAACCGGATGACTATGCTCTGTGGGACCAAAAGTGAGGGCCACTCGTACACATCACAACCTGGACTGATAAAAGCCCACAGGGTGCCTGCCTGAAGTCCTCGGGCCATAAAGAGAAGCCCTGGGTGTGTAACCAAGTATGATGGGCCAGAGGCCAACCACTCTTACGCGTCACACACTGGTTCCGAAAACGAACTTCACAGTCCCTGAGTCAGTCCTTTATTGGGGTCATCTGCAGTACCCACAGTCTCTGCAAAATCCACCATGCAACACCATTGACAGTTCCTCCAGGAACCCCCTTGACACAAACACACATTGACCAATGCCATCTGTGAGGCTTCGAACACAGTCTGTAACCACCAGCCACCCTGAGCTGTGAACAAAGCCACACAGCACAAAGGCTGAGCTTCCCAGGCCTCCTTCCCCATGGGCCGTCTGCGTTGTCACCTGAGGACAGCGTCTAGTCCTGGCTGTGGCCACCCTTCCCCTGCCCGGCCCTCTCAGGAACACCCACTGCGCTGAGTCTTGCAGACTCCTGATGGCTTCCCAAAGGAGCTTCTACAGGTGCTTGTGTCACCAGCCTCTCCCTGTAGGGAGAGCCATGTGTATTGGGCAGACAGCCATCTCCAGTGGGTGTCAAGACTCTGGACTTCTCACCCTAGAGCTCTCAAGAGCCCCGGCACCAGTTCAGCACGTATTAAACGCCACATTCTCTGAACCTGCAGGGGACGATCTCCTTTTACAGGTGCAGGACCTGAGGCTCACAGACAGTCACAACCTGCCTGAGGTTGTGTGGCCGTGAGCAAGGCACAGGATGGCAGTGTGGCAGCGGGGGACAGAGCCGATGCCGTGTGACGGCAAAGCCCTGCTCTTTCCAGTCTGTGCTGCCAAATCGCTTTTTGGACCACGGATCTGCAGGCATGAGCTTAAGTAGACCTCAGCAATCCAGCCGGAGCTCTTCCCAACGTGCGACAACCTGGGCTGTGTCACCTGTGGGGCTGGGCTTCTGCGCACTCTTCAGTGTTTCCCTGAGACACTGTTGTCTTTCAGGAAATATCTGGAGGGAGGGTGAAGAGAGACACAGTTTGTTCCTTAGGGCTGAACCGAGCCTGGGACTGGACCAGGCACCGGAGCTTTAGCGGGCCTCCATCGCCCCCTGGCGGCTTGGGGAGGAAGGACCTCTTCCGCAGGTTGGCTGCCTGCAGGCGCATCCCTCGCCTTCCCAGTCCACACTTGGTGCCTTCCCTTTATTTATTAGCAGCTTTGTAGTCGTCGTCGTTTTCGAGAGCTGTTACACGGGAAAAGACATTCGTAAAAACTGGCATCGCTGGGGGTTGGGCTCACGAAACCTCAGCTCAAAGGAAAAGGATTCATGGCTCCCGAGGTGCTGGTTCCTGAAGAGCCACTGTGATGCGTGAATAGCATGCTGCCTGGGCGCTTTTCCCCCAGGCCTTTGTGCCTCTTGGCTTTGGCCTGGGGCATTGTCCCAGGTCTGTGAAGCTGGCAAAGCCAAAGCTTCTGTTTGCTCCACGTCGATTGTGGCCAGGATGGTGGAAGCCTTGCCCTGTGTATTTCTCATGACCTTGGAGGAGGCTCGAATGAGTATTTCCACTTTACAATCAAGGAAGCTGAGGCTGGGTCATGCAGCACATGCTTGGCAAAGCTGGGCTCACACACCTCGGCCCCCAGCTCAAGTATCTGTCAGTTTCCCTGGCCAAAGCGAGGTCTCTGTGCTCTGTGAGCCCTGCCCCCGCCTCCTGATGCTGCACTTCACATCGCTTCAAATGACGCCCCCTTTGCCTCTAAACCAGACACTCAGAAGCCATGGGGCATCATCCCCCCGTTCACCCTTACAGGGGTGCTGCATGAGAGGGGGTCATTTGCCCATTTAAGCTGTGAAACAACCAGTGGCAGTTAGCTCTGCACCCATTTGCCAGGGTGGGATCTGTGGACCCCAAGTCCAGAGCAGACACTAGTCATGTGCGCCAGACACACCCTACTGGGTTGCAGACAGACAATTGGATGTTTCCAAAGGCAACACAGATTTGGCACCAAGAGGGGTGCAGGGACGGCACAGGGCCTGGTGAGCTGGCCAGCCATCAGGGACTCGACGGCAGTTGGCTCGTCCTGAGGAGTGGCATTGAGAAAACCATGTCCCTGGTTTTTACTGGTTCTCAAAAACATAGCTTCAGAGTAAGAAGCAGGTCACCCAAATGCAACCTTCCACTCCAGTACACATCCGGGTCTTGGGTGTGTACCAGAAGTATCCAAGCTCAGGCCACCAGCAGGGTGAAGAGCAAACACAGGGCTTGAGAGCAAGGAGTCCTGGGTAAAAGGCTGTGGAGGTGTGGGGTCCAAGGGCACCCCCAAACAGAAAGGGTGCATGAGGCTGGAACTTAGTGGTGGCAGATGGCCAGAAAGGAAAGAAATACCAGGTGTAAACAGAAACTCCATGTTCTGTACAGGGCAAAGGAGGACACAAGTCAGTCAGACAGGTGGTCTTGGAGGGGTGCCACAGGGGTGGGCACCAGGACTTAGCCAAGGTGGACCAACTTAGGGTGCTTATGAGGCTGTCCAGGCACCCATGGGCTAAGGGTGGACAGGGAACTCAGGCCAGTGAGAGTGCAAAAGGCCATGGAAGCCAGCTTGTGACTGAAAGGACATGGGCCAGAGCTGAGCAGGTGCCCTTCAGCCGGGTAGGGACAGCTCTAGTATCCCTGAGAGCTGTCACTGCCATCCCTCCCCACCTACGCCTGTGTCCAAGCTGAGCCCCAGAGCTGCCCACCTGTCCCAGGGAAGGTGCCAGCTGGTTGCTGGGCCAGAGCCCAGTGTGACACACCTGCACCCTGCTGGCAGCACTCCCTGAGGCCAGAACCCACAGGCGGCCCCTCCCATGCCCAGCGCCTCTGCCTTTGTGCAGAACCAGCTCCTTGGTGCACAGCCGCCTCCCTGACCCCACACCCGGTGCCGCCTTTGGTAGTCTCCCCAGCCTTGCCTCGCCCTTTCCTCTGGTTGTTTCCCTATGCTCTGGGCGTTCTCATGTGCTGTGCTGATGCTCTGGACTGTCTGAAGCTATTTCTGTCCCCCAGATGTGCATGGCCACCCCTAACTGGGAGAACTATTTTTGGTGTTTCCTCTCCATTCCATCTTTGCAGATCTGCCCTATTTAGGAAGACACAAATCTGGAGAAAAGGTTTGGGCTTTTAGAAGCATAGCAGATATGGCTTTAAAGTTCACCAGCAACCTTTCATGCACCAGGTAGAGGTCAACAAGGGCCCCAAAGTCCCAACACCTGGGTCTCATTCCCCCTTGTTCTGTCCTGCAGCATAAAGAAGACCAGAAGCCTAACCCAGCCCCAGAACCCCAAACTGTGTTGCCTCCACTGAGAAATCCCCTCAGCCACTCTCTGCGGGACCCACGGGCCTAATTTCAGCAACCACGGTAGGACTGCGTCTTGCTGTCTGTCTTTCTTTCTTTCTTTCTTTCTTCCCTCTTTCTCTTATCCAAGAACGTGTATCTCAGATCCTGCCTATACACAAAGAGATTTCTGCCACATTGAAGATAGCTCTATAAAACTACATGTGAAGAATCAGTGTAGACTGAAAACAGTTTTAGCTCATCTTTACCAAGATCAACTTCTAACTGGTAATCTGATTAGTAAGATCTGATTACTTTTAGAATCACTTCAGTTCTTGAAAATATCAGTTGTAGCACAGAAATACTCAGTGATGACCCATGTTAAGAAATTACATTTTATTATCATTGTTTAATATTTAAAAATAGGTGTCCCTGGTGTTGTGGAATAACTTAATGCCTCACCAACTGCCAGATTGCAACTTTCACTGAGACGCTGGGCCAGAACCACCCAGCTAAGCAGTTCTCAAATTCCACAAACAGAAAAAGCTAAATTTCACTGTCTGAAGAGGCTGATCTTGGAACTATTTGTTACACAGTCACAGGGAGCTGATACAGTCGGCTTATTGGACATGTGTACCATCAGGCTTTTTGTGTCTGTGGCGAAGTTGCCTTTGGGGAATGTCACACTGACCTGCCCTCCTGCAGGTAGTTGCCTGAGTATTTACCCATCCCTCACTCTCAGTTGTGTTCTATTTTTCTCCTCCTTTTTTATTTTTCTTTAATACTGGGACCTTTTTTTAATACCCAGGACCTTTGCACTGACCTATACCCCCACCCTTTTGACTTCATCTTTTTTGAGACAGGGTCTCACTGAGTCATCCAACGTAAGTTCAAACTTGAAGTCCTCTGCCTCCCAGAGTGCTAGGATTATAGGTGTGCATGCACCACCACACTTGGCTTTTTCTGTTTGGTTACAGTAATAGAAAATGGTATCTTATTGCTTTATTACTTTGATTCACATAATTTATATAATTTCAAATGAGGTTGAACTGCTTTCATATGTGTACTGTCTATTTTGTGATTTTTTATCAAATCCACCGTATTTATGTATGTATTATACTAAGTGTAGATACAGGCCAAGTCACAGTACTAATTTTTGTTCATTGAATCCTATGGACTCTCTGGCTCTTAGGCATTTTGACTCTGCCAGTTACCATGCCATAAGCCGCAGAGCTGCTGGCGAGGGAACCTCCCCACATGGGTGCAGGTAGAGGGCACAGCTGACCCACATGGCCCCCGGCAGCCCCTCGGTTTGGCGCTGCTGTCCACGGCAGTTGGGCCTCTCCTGAGAGCAGCCTGTAGCCCTTCACCTCCTCTCCCAGGCATCAATCCAATCTGCAATGAATAAACAGTGCCACAAGCCCCAGTTCAGTGTCCTGGACAATCCATCCCGTGACATCTGGGAGCAGAATTGCTTCTCGGTAACTGACATTCACAGATGCACCTCTGTACACTATCTTTGAAACTAGAGTGTTTGTGGCATTTAAGAAATAGAACCAGTTGAAAGAAAAGACACAAAAAGCGGAGCACCACTAAGAAAAGAAGAAAGGCCCACAGTCTTTCCCTAACAGCTTTAATGAGAATCTCTTCCCCATTTACGTTTGTGCAGCATCGGCTGCCTCTGCCCAGGGACAGCTTAGTGCTTCTCCAGAGCGTTTCGTCTGAACATCTCCCTACCTCTGCCTCCTGCACACAGAGTAGGAGCTCCTGGATAGAAGGGTCGGGAACAGTGATTTGGGGTCAAAGGCAAACAAGCTCTTCCAGACCTGTAACCCGTAGGGCCTCGCTCTCAGAGGGACCCAACACCCCACGCACATGCGCAGATGCTCCTCAGCAGCCTGCAGCCACTCTCCTCTGTGGCCCCACCCCCCAGCCTCGCATCTCGGTCTCACAGCAGGCCTGACGGGCTGCAGGGCAGTCAGGTCTCAGAGAGCTGCCGAAAGGCTCTGTTTTACAAAGCATCTTCACTAGATTGAATGAGATGGGTATGATCTTTTGGTTACAGCCCAAGGCTCAAGAATCTCAGATGAGTGCCCAAGTCCCCAAGCTCTGAAGGTGCTAACGCACCCCAGTGGGCTCTAGAGTGCGGCTCTGTGTCTCCTGCATACCGTGGGGCCCTTCACATTAGCTCTTTGGGTTGGAGCGCAGCAAGCTGCATTTTTGGCCAGACTGTTTTAGGACTTTAAAATCAATATATATTTTGAATTGGTATGTAGAGGGGTCAGGAAGATAGCTCAGTAGAATAAGGGCTTCCCTGGGAAGTGCAAGGGCCTGAGTTCAATTCCAAGTTCTGAAAGAAAAAAAAAAAAAGCACTCAATTGGCATGTAGTAACTATGCCCGTCGGTGGGGCCCAGGACAGCACCTCCATCCAGGTACACCAAGCCTGGGATCTGGGTAGCTTCTGTCAAAGAGAAGCAATAGCCCAGGAGAGTATGTGAAGGTGGCACCAGGCACTGGAGGCAGAGCCAGGACTTTCACCGTCAGTCCTAGTCGAGAAGCAGTCACTGACATTTCCTCCCTTCTACGAGAGGACAGGCTGATAGCACGGGTCAATGCAGAGGTCCAGCATACTGGGAAACAGTCACTGTCTCCATTCTTGGTGCGCAGAGGGACCTCAGGATGCAACTCAAGTGCACAGGGGGTCATGAAAAGGCGGTTCATGTCCCCTGAGGCTGCTGCAGGGCTGACTCTGCTGGCCCCACACCCAGAGTCTGTTGTCTAATCACTTTTCCCCCAATGGAAGGAACTTGTTACATGAAGCTGCAAAGCATGGACTCTTTCTGAATCTCCAAAGGAGTGATTTATAGGCCAAAAATGTCATTTCTTTAGGAGACCCCAGATGTTGACACCAGCAGCAGGTCTTTGAATTGCAGGGTCTCAGATTTCTTGAAACATAATTCTACCTGTGTTGCTGAAAACAGAGCTGCGAAGTCCTTGGCTCTGGGCACCATTTCCACTCTCACAATCATGGCTATCTCTACCTCCGGTGCAGCATCTACACCTAGGCCACCCAGGGGCTGCCGTGCCTGCACCATTGGCTCCTGCAGCTGTCACGCAGCACTTTCGGGGGACCTGGCAGAGTCTCAAGGACATCTGTCTGCAGAGATTGCCTCATGAAATCCAGGCTTCTTCTCAACATCCCAAGGCTCCAAGACCCGTGAAACATCTCAGGCAGGGTGTGTCAGCCAGGGCACCTTCCCGCCCCCCTCCCGCAAGCCCGGAAACATGACCAGCCACATTATACTGACCCTGACAAAGGAAAAATCCTTTCCCTTAGTAGCAACTCTTCTTACTGAGTTTGCTGTTTTAAGATATTGAAATGAGGGATGAAAGGTCCATTCTCTGAGAAGGGGAAGGAGAAGAAAGAACTTGGTATCCTTTTCCCAGAAGGAGAAAGGAGAGAAGCAAAATTATAGCGATAAATGGCTTGACCATTCATCTGCCAAGAGTTTCTACCAGGTCGGCTAAGATTTAAAAGCATCTCTGGTCAGCAACTAGAATGTACGGACTGAGCAATTCTTGTCCAAAGTGCCGAAGGCTGGATACATTTTAGATTCTGGACTTTTTCATATTGTGGATTATGTGCATACATATCTTAGGGATGGAACCCAGGTTTAAACATGAAATTATGTTTAAATGAACTTTCTATACCCAGCATGGAGAGAATTTCATAGTCTCCGTGTGCCTGCATCCTGTCTGGGACCCATCTCATGAGGTCAAGCACGAGAGTTTCTACTCATGATGTTGGTGAACACTCGGAAGGTTCTGGATTGGAGGACTGGAGTGTGGCTCGGGGGAGCACTAGCATGAGATCTGTTAAGGCAAAATTCTCAACACCCATAGTTCAAGGAGGAAAGGTTTGTTTAGCTCATGGTTTGCAGAGGTTTCAGTCCATAATCAGC
>PVKA01046932.1:0-15300 GCA_004027165.1 Ctenomys sociabilis | reverse complement strand
CACTTATAGGTAAATAAGTCTATTCAAGATGCAGATTAGAGCCAAAACCTCTGCAAAAAGCTATTCAAACAATATAATATTTCTTTGAATAAGAAACTGTTTAAAAAATGCAAAGGAATATAAAATAACTTCAACAGCAGATGATTTTTCATATATTTTTATTATAAATCATGTACTATTTCCTCTACTTTTATGATAATAAAATTAATTTCAAAAATGACACAGTGTTCACAGCACTATCTTTTTGATTTTTCATTTTCTGTTAAATGTGATAGGACACAAAATACTGATGGGCCATGAAAATTCATGTGGCCCAAGAGCTCCATACCACAGCTTGTCAATGGTGAAGTCCTGCTGTTCGCATCAAAATTACACAGCTGAGCATATTAAAAATAGATTCAGAAGCCCTACCCCTGTTCTACTGAGATAGAATATCCCAATCGTGGGTTGGAATCTCCGACTTGAATGAACCTTGAAACAATTTCTTATGCCAAGCTATCTTTGGCAAACATACATCAGTCCATTACTTCCCAGTTGCGGGGTAAGGGAGTAATCTCACAAACATTTTGTTCTGGTTTTGGAAACATTGTCTTGACAAATTTTCCAATATTTTACAATTTGTAGATTTCACTGATTTTCATATTTAGAGAGAGAGAGAGAGAGTGAAAGCATGCTTGTAACATCCATCATCTCTTAATCTTCCTCAGTATTGAGCTTAGCTGCACATGTTTATGTTATTAATGCCACTTCCACCAAAACCTGTTCTCACCTGGAATACTTCTTCTCCTTTCCATTCCCCATTCCTTCTTCCCTTTTTTTATCCATAGATCTTCACAGTGCAATGCACACAATCACAATTTTAAAATACATTATCACTTCCTCATAAGTGTTTCAGTATCATGCCAATGGTGAAATCACACTGTTCGCATCAAAATTACCCAGCTGAATATACTGAAAATAAATTCGGAAGCCCTACCCCTGTTCTATTGAGACAGAATATCCCAATCATGGGTTCTTCCAATTTGAATGAACCTTGAAACAATGTATTATGTCCAAACCCTGCAGAAAAACTTGTCTTCCTCTTTCTTTGCATTTTAGCTTACTCAGCTAAATGTGTATAAATCATAAAATGCACAGATTTTTAATGTACAATTTAATGAATTTCCTCAGCTATGTGTAACTATTGTTCAGAAACAACAAAAAAGAAAATGTTATGATTCGCTTAGACAATGCCCTTATTCCTTTTTGTTTGCAATGACTTCACCCAGAGGCAGGGATAGTTTTTAATTTGCTCACATTAGCCAAGATTTACCCATCCTATGAAGTCATATGCACAAATATAAAAGTGGGCTTTTAGACTTCCAATTTACTTTAATGTATTTTTAATTCACATGTGTTGTTTGTGTCATGAATCCATTCTTCTAATTGTTAAATAATTGTATGTGTAGGGCATGTACTGACACCTTTCAGATATGGTTGAGGTTTTCTTCAAGTCTCTGCTCATAGAAAAGAACTAGTGTCATTTGAATGCAAGTTTCTGTGGGGACATAGATTTTCATTTACATAGATAAATAGAATTCATTTTCTAGTTCAAAAGGTATTACTTTAATCTTGAAAAAACAGCAGAAGTGTTTTTGCAAAGTGATCATAGCATTTTACATTCAAAAACAACATACATTTATTTCTCCATGTTCTTCACAACTTTATCCCTGTCAGACTTTTGTTCATTGGTTTGTAAAGAATTTTTTGAAAAGAGAGTCTATGTGTTGGTAGTGAAACCCCCTCATGGATAGTTGTCAGTATTTTTTCCCAGTCTATGGCTTATCTTTTCGTGCTGTTATGCTATATTTTGAAAAGCAGAAGTTTGTAACCTTGAATAATTTCAATTTATAACTTTTGGCAGCCGGGCATGGTGGTGCATGCCTGTAATCCCAGCACTCGGGAGGCGGAGGCAGGAGGATTGTTGTGAGTTCGAGACCAGCCTGAGCTACAAAGTGAGCTTAAGGCCAGCCTGAACTGCATAGTGAGACCCTGTCTCAAAAAGACCAAAAAAAAAAAACAAAAAAAAAAACAAAAAAAAACTTTTGGCAGTATACTTCATGAACTACCTGTGAAAGCAATTTATCTCCCCAGAATGGCTTCCATTACAAATAAGTCCTTATTAAATGTGCAAGTCCTTAGAATTCTTACTTATTGTGATACAATTGGAAATTTTGGTTTAAAAATTATCTATTTTATCCAATTGGTTAAAATTATTGGCATAGAGCCCATCGCTGCTTATGCTACAGAGCTATCTCCTCAGCTCTTGTGTTATCTTTTCACGTCCTTAAAACACATAGTGATTCATATTTTTATGATTACTAATAGTAGTACATTTCTTCTCAAAGTTATTCACGCACTTTCGTTCATTAGTATGTAGTCATTTACCAAATTTATTAATCTTTGAAGAGCACACTTTGACCTCATCAATTGGTCCATTGATTTCCATGCAATTATTCATTATTCTCTTGTGTCTTTTTTTCTATTTAATTTGCCAGCCTCCACTTTTTAGCTTTCCATGGTGAAAATGTAGATAATTGACTTTAACTCTTTTCTCACTGCAATCCTAATGCTATAATCCTGTACATTTCCCTCTAAACATAGCTTTGTGACCCTGACAGATGGTATATTGTGTTTCTGTTATCACTTAGACCAAGTTAGATATCAATTTCTGAAGTGACTTACTCTTTAGAGGTTTATACTTGCTCAGCTTAATTTTAGAAAAGTTTCAGCACTTTCTAGGTATTATTTCAGTTTCATTTTAATGCATAACTGGTATGATGATGGAAGAAACTTTACATTACTTGTAGTCCTAGAAATTAATGCAGCTTTGTGGGAATGTACATCACTGACCTTGATAAACATCCTGTGGTCATGTGAAAAATGAATAGTCTTTAGTTTCTTCTTGTGGTCATTTTTAAGTTTTAAATCATAATGCTTAAGGATTAATAAAAGCATTATACTATATAATTTGTTTTTCCTCTATCCTGTACTCTAGTTAATGATGGAATGTTAATAAAATAAAAAACAAATTTCTCTATTTCTACACCTAGGTGCACCAAATTTTACATTATACATTTTGATATTCAGCTATTAAGAACATTTGTGGGGCTCGGGAGATGGCTCAGTAGAATAAGGGCTTGCCTGGCAAGTGCAAGGGCCTGAGCTCAATCCCACGTTCCACCAAAAAATAAAACAACATTTGCACTTAGGACTGTATTTCTTAATAAGTTTGCTCTTCTGCAAAAATATAATCAAATTCTTTATTATTGATAAATTTTAATTTGGACTCTACATTGCCTAAGGCTAGTGTAGACATTTTAACTTTCTTCTGATGATTTTTCATTATAATTTGTTTTCACTTTCAAATTAATTATATCTTTATATTTTAAATGGCCTACACTTACTCATACAGAGTGTACACTCATATCTTCTGTTTTATCCAGTAAGAAAATCTTTGACTGAATCAGAATACCCAACCCATGTATACATGATTTAACTAATAATATATTTTCGTTAAGGTTAATCATTTTGTTCTTTTCTATTTTTTCTTCTGTACTTTGTTCTATTTTCCTTTGTGCCTTTACTTCTATAAATTAATAATTTTGAATATTTTAATTCAAGTTCTTTTTTACTGTATATCTGTTCCCCTTTGTATTCTAAGTAATTGTTCTAGATGTTACAGCATATATTATTAGCTATCATTTCTTATTATCACTTGACCTATGAAACAGTAAACAAATTAGTGTAACTGCATCAATAGGCCTGCTTGTCCTTGTTGTTATTATTGTCATATATTTTATATCGATATTCCATGTATGTCACACGTAGTGATCTTTTGATTGTCAATGGATTTTTAAAAAATAAAAGAAAAATTATATTATTATTATATTTCACATCTATCCAAATATATTTCAAGTGTTATTTCTTTCATTCTGTGGAATTTAATTTCCATGTTGTGTACATTAAAGAATATCTTTTCTGTTCTTTGTTTTGTATTGTATTTTATGTGTATTGTTTATGTATAAAGGCCTGTTTTGGGCAGTATAATTTTATCTGCAATTAATCATTTCAGTTTTTTCACTCACAATGTCCTCATTTTTTATTTATTTTGAAGGAAGACTTCACAGGATGGAGAATTTTACGTGGAGAAAGTTCTTTCAATGCTTTCAGATATCTCAGTTATTGTTCTACTTTCTATTACTGGTAGAAATTGGGATTTCACTATTAAAATTTCATTTTATGTAGTGTATCCTTTTCTCCTCTTGATATTATTTTTATCTTTCAAACATTGCTATATGTTTAAAATCAATGAACTGAACATTTCCTGAGTAGTAGTTGAGCATTTTAGTTCCTTAAATCTTGTTTTATCTTTTAAATACTTTTCAATATTTGTTTTTATTAATATATGCTTGCAGCACATGTTGTTTATATTCCTTGTGGGGAGTTGTGACACAGACATGACATGTTTTAATTCTTTTTTAAACCTCTATCCCCTTCCCTCCATCTTTCTTGAAACTCTTCTCCTTTAAGAAAGATCTATTGGGCAAGGGAGATAGCTCAGAGTCTAAGTGTCTGCCTCGCAAATGCAAGGACACACATTCAGCCCCTGCTACTGCATGCCTTGCTGGCCTGGGCACTCCAAACTGTGCCACTCTAGCCACCAAGAACAGGCATGTTGGAGCACACCTGTAAGCTTAGGCGGAAGCAGGAGGACCACTATGGTTCCAAGCTGTGTAGCAAGACCCTACACCAAATAAATTTTTAAAAAAATGAAAATAGTAATAGAAAGATCTGTCTTCCTACTTCCTATTATCTACGCTTTATTTTGCTCTTCGTTTATATTTTGGGATTCTCACAGATTAGAAGCCATGTGATGTGTAAAGTACTGTTCTGATCTATTTCACTTAACATTATGGTCAAGACACGTGTTTCCCTGCAAATAATTTGAGTTCACTCTTTTTTATAGTAGAATAGTTCTTTGGTATATAAATATCACATTTATTATCTATGTATTTATCAGTGGGCATAGGCTACTTCTTTCCGATTTGTTGATTGTGAATTGTGCTACTACATGCATGGGTTTGTATGCAGTACTTGTAAATCTGCATAATAGAATTGTGATGCTATACACCTGGACTTTCTACATTTCCACATTTGAAAAAAATAATTAATATTTTTCAGAAAGAATTTCATAATCATCTCTTCTTGCATGTCAGTTAAATCATTTGGAGCACCTCACCAAGAAGTGAAACTGTGTTTATTTCTTTCCCTTACATTTCTTTTTTCCTTTCTTCAGGTTCACTGACACTCTCCTTTTATGTATAGTCTACTATATTATAATTCGTATTATTTAATTTAAAAGATTTCCATTGAGTTCATTTTTTTACTTTTCCCAAATATTTTCTGAAACTTACTATTTTCACTTGTCTTTCTTTGGCAATGTGAAAGCTCTACAATTTCCTATGTTCAGTGATATTTAAACTCTGAATTAATATATGTCACATTTCAAATATTATTTTGATGTATATGACTTAATGTACAATGGATCCTTGTGAATCCAAAATATCTCTATTTCTAAATATGGTTGATGATTGCTTCTACTTGTACCAACTGAGGAGTACTAAATATCTGTTTACAGGGTACTACCCATGGGTGTATTTAGAATAGGATTACATTTGCCTTTTAAGTTCTAAGATTCTGAAGTATAGTTAAGTTTGCCAGGTTCTTGTATATGCAAGTTGGGACAGTTTTTCCTTAAAAGCTAAAAGAGTTTGTTACAAAACTATAAGTACTAAAATATTTAATTTTTCTACGTACAGTGGCGTGTTGCCAACCATCTCCAATTTTGAGTTTACTGCTTCTTAGACTCATATTTTACAGTCATGGGCCACAGAAATGGCTTCATATTATTAAGAAAAGATTCAATAAAGGAAAAGAAAGTTGAAAGCATATTTGTGAGTCAAAAAAGTTTTTGTTCTTACTATTTTCCTCTGCATTGTGGAATAAATGCTTTTCCCTACTCTTGTGTTAACTGCTGGAATATAAATCTTGCTAAAATACCCATTATATTTAAAGTAATGTCTTCAATGGAATTTTAGCATCACACGAGCAAAGTAGACTATCAGGGTGACAGCTATTTCCTTCTCTAAACTCATTCTGCCAAAATGGGCATCCTCTCCTGGGAATCTGAGAAGGAGGTACTCATTGATTACCGGCTGAAGAACATTGAAAACCAAGCATTACAATAGGCAAGGAAATTGTACTGGACAAATTGGAACAAGAGTGTCAAACAGAAGTGTTGGAATTCATGCCAGAAGGTACTAGGTGCTCTGGAGAAATGATTATAGAGCATTTGCTAAAAATAGAATTTATCACATATTAAGCCATACTCTGTATTTAATTCTTCCTCAAATTTCCCACTTCTATTGATCCTTTCTCTGGAATTCAATTAGAAATGTGAACACATGAGGGATTTTAAAGGATACATATGGGAAGAAGACTTCAAATATTGCTTTATTTCACTGTTTTGGATCTCAAAGAAAATAAAAAAAACAGTATACAGCATATTTGAGTTCTTGTAACCTTCTCTGTATCTGGAGAACATCAGGAGTGTATGTGTGAAATCATCATGTAGATTAACAAGCCAAAAAAAAAAAAAAAAATGAAAACCTTGATCCTGAAAGTGCTGTAGACTAGAAGTCTCAGGTCCTTAAAGAAAGGAGACTAGAAGTAGACATTGTTAGATAACCAGTCCTTCCTGAGAATCCACTGATGGATGGAATCCTATGCTAAAACACACAGAGCTGTAAAAATCTTAATACTATTTAACAAGAGAGTGATGTTGAGTTTTCATGAAAGCAAAATTAAAAATATGAATGACTAAATGATTTCTCAAACAATGCAACCAACTTTCATTAGCAAGAAATAAGATTATGCTCTAAAAGTAAGAAGAAAAGCAAGCTGCAATTTATATTCTTTACAATGAATTTCCTTTAAAAAATCTAAAAAAATATTTTTTACATAAAAAAACAAACTGACATTTAAAGTTAGGCAATAAAATTAAAGAAATATTCTGTTAAAATAAATAATATTAAATTGACAAGCATGTTCAAAACTTAATAGAAAGACATGCACATACTAACATGGCTATCACAGTTGACTTGACAAAGAGCAATAGTATTAATTGAAACACAAAATTATTGCCACTTGACATAATGTGATACTAAGGGAAAATGTTCACTTTGACTTTTACTGCAATTATATATGATGGAATATTGTGGATAATATAATATGACATTTACTTACCAGTACACTCTCTGATGAATTCATATTTAATAAAATTCAGTTGACAGAGAAGCTTAGGAAATGCCTCATTCAACTATGTAAGTTAATTTAATTAAGTATTTTATGTCTAAAATTTTATAAAAATGTAAGCAAGATAATATTATTTAAATTATGTACATAAGCAGGATGCTTTTAACAACTATACTGTGCATTTCTGCTGGTTTATGTAAAGAAGCAGTTAATGCTTTAATTTCTTTTGTCTCCTTTTTGCAATTGTACTATTTCTCTTTTTAATTTCTTATACATTTCTTTCATTTTTTTTCTTTTTCTTCCAATCTGGCATACATATATCTGGTAACATGAATAACTGGAAGATAAGACTATTATTACAACAAATATTGTGAAATTCATATAAATTTGTTAAATGAAATTCTGTATTACTTATAATTGTTTCTGTTTTAATTCTAATTTGTACTCTCTTTAATAAATAACTTTTAAAAACCTAGTTGTTTCAACTTATTCAAGCAGATCTAATTCTGTTTTATGGCATTTTTGAGCTAAAAGATTTGATTTGTGCCTTGAATTTTCTATCATTCTTTTTTAAAAAAATGATTAATATGGTAAGTCAAGTAAATGGCAATGAAAATGCTAGTTCAGGTACAGATTAGTAATTGAGGTTAATCTAATGGGACAGTCTGGAAATTTATTATTATTATATTATTATTATTTTTGATAGAGTCTTCTGTGCAATTTGGACTTCTAGTCATCCTCCTGTCTCAGCCCTTCCAGTGCTGGGATTACAGGTGAACACTACTATGTCCAGTTTGGGGGGCCTGTCCAGCACACCTGGGAACACAGGCCCTGTACAGCATGCATTGCCAGGGATCAAACTCAGGACCTTGCGCTTGCCAGGCAGGTGCTTAGACCACCCAGCTATCTCCCTAGACCTAGAAATTTTAATAATACCCAATTTGACTGACCTGGCCTGGGAGATGGCTCATTAGATTAAACACTTTCCTGGTGAGTACAAGGGTCTGAGTTCAATCTCAGGTTCCACCAAAAAAACAAGTCCTTCCCAATTTGACTGACCTAGCACTCAATTATGTTTTATGTAATCAATGAATCTATCAATATACATTGAATAATATGTACAAAATTCTATCAATTCTTCCGTTATAATATATATTAGACTGTTTTGTTTCTTATTTTAAAAAGAATAAAATATTTGAACAACATTAAAAATAATACAAAATTTTAAAACAAGATAATAGAAAATAAGTGTTGTTATATTTCACATTGTGATCTTCAAAGTAGTTACTCAGATTACCAGATATAAGGTTGCAGAATTCATGAATAAAGTATTAAATCCTCCTCTCAATAAACCAATAGAAATTAACAGTTATCTATCTTATGTGTGTTTATTTATGCGTGTATGTATTACCCCCATTCCTTCCTTCTTTCTTTGTTCCTTTCACAAATCCTAGTTGTTCTTTTTTTGAGGCAGTTACTCTCCCTTTCACACCATCCATTGTACCTTTTGCATTTTGTTTACACTTTCGGTTTCTTACACTATGGAAAAAAGGCGAAGTTTACATATTTGGTCTGACTTATTCCACTTTTGGTCATGGCCTCTAGTGCATCTATGTATCTATAAAAGCCTTGAATTTATTTTTCTTTTTTTCTTTTACATATTTTTAAATAGAAATTTAGAAATCTAACCATATACAGCGTTGCAGCAGGACAGTCCTATGATATTTTTTTCCTTGTCCCTTGTTTTCATTTATTACCCTTTTTTTAAAACAAACATTTACTTGAGAGACAGTCTAGCAGTAACTGGTGTGACATGACTACGTATTTCTTTATACCTGAGTAATACTCCATTGTATAAAAATACCACATCTTTTTTATCCAGTTGATGAACACTTGGATTGCTTCCAAGACTTAACTTCGACAAATTGTGCTGCTATAAACATGGGTGTGCATATGTCACTGTGGGATGTTTTCAGTTCTTCAGGAGGGAAATACCCAGGAGGGAAATAGCTGGGTTGGATATGACTTCTAATCCTAGTTTCTTGAGGAAATCCTAGTTTTTTAGCTTCTACCCCCATTTCCACAGTAATTGTTCCAGCCTGCACTTCCATCAACAGTGCAGAATGGTTTCTTTTTCCTACAGCCCTTACAGCATTTGTTCTTGGTTGATTTGTTGATTATAGCCATTCTCTGTGGGGTGAGATGGCATCTCAGTGTTGTTCTAATTTCATGTCTCAAATAACCGATGGCGGTAAACATTCCAGTTGTGTTTCTTTGTCTGAGAATTGTACATTCGCTTCAGATGCCCATTTTTAATTGGGTCTTTCAATTTTGGAAGCCAGACTATTTTTTTAATTCTTTATATGTTCTAAATAGAAGTCCTTTGTCTGAAGGACATTCGGCTAACCCATTTTCCCAGTTCATGGGTTTTCTTTTTTACTCTGTTGGTGATTTCTTTCATTCCCACTATTAAAAATTCTCGAGAAAAAAAAAAAAATCATTGCTGGCACACTGTCCTTCCCAGATTTGTGGCTGTGATTGCTTCTTAACCAACTGCCTAGAAAACTCATTGTCTGCTACAAGGAGGCAGGCTCCTCTCCCTCTTCTGTTTATATTTAATCCCTACTATTCAGAAAGGCCTTTTCTGATGCTCATGGACAAAAGGTGTTTTTAATCTTCAGACTTCTCCCTGTCATCCATCACATGTTTTTCTCTGTCACTGTAGAAGGAAGAACTCAGAATAAACATAGTGTAGCGGTCGCCTTTAATGTGTTAATGACACCTTCAACCAGAGTACGTACATAGACATAAAAACAAAAGCAAAGACAACTAGATCTGAACCGGAGCAACAACTAATGCTAACACAGGTAACAAAGTGCATACTTGGAACATCACTGTGGTACATCAGGTTCATTGGCTTGGTATCTGCCCAAGGAAGGCATGGGCTGGACCCACTTCTGGGAGTGTCTTTGCAGGTCGTGGAGCTCTCATTTTCTTTCTGTCTAACACTGTTTCCTTGCTCGGCTTGCAGGACCTCTTTGTCGGGTCAAGCCCTTCGCACCATGATGCTTCTCCCTAGCAGGGAGCCAACAATCTTCTGAGTCTCCCGAAACTGGGAGGTAAATCAAAGTCACCCTCCTTTGAATAATGAATGTTGAATATTGTGTCTCAAATCATAAATAAACTAATGCAGCATCTTCATTCCTGCAATTATGTCGAGAACTGATATTTTTTAAATGCACTCTCATTTTCTTTTCCCTATTTTTAATATTTATTTATTTATTTGGTACAGTGTCTCACTACATAGCTCAGATTGACAGGGATCCTCCTGTCTCTGCCTCCCCAGCGCTGGGATTACAGGCTTATGCCATCGTGACTGGTTTTGGTGACCACCCTAGCATGCCCAGGGGTGCCAGGCTGGCATGGCATGTGGAACCAGAGATCAAAACTGGATCCTTGCACTTTGCCAGGTAGGAGTTTAGATCACTAAGCTATCTCCACAGCCCAGGAAAAGAGTATTTTAATTAATAAAAATATCTTCATTATTTAACAAAAACACCAGAAATAAGGCTTGATTCCACTTCACAGAAACATATTTTGATATCCATGTAGTTTGTGTATTACCACTGATATTGTTGTTATTACTTGTACCTAGATATCGCTCCAAAGCCATAGAGTCATAGGTAGGTCTTTTTCAGAGGTGGCTGGATTTTCAGTGTATGATGCTAGGATTGACTCACGGTGTAATGTTAGGATTAAGGATGCTTGGATTGAGGGTTTTGATTACTAAATTAGTCCATTACTTGTGTTGGCTTCTGCCTTAAGCAAGGTATATTAAGTGGAATAAAAGAAAGAGACAGAAAGAATCTACTATGTCCGTTTTCAATTGCTACTTCAGGGCCAGCCAAATAGTTCAGTGGATTAAAGCATCTGCAAGCAGGCACAGAAGTCCCAGGTTCGATCCCCAAGCATGCCATATGGCCCCACCCCTGGGGAGTGCTGTGAGGGCAATTGAGACTGGGAGTGGTCGCGTGGACCTGTAATCCCAGCACTTGGGAGGCCGTAAACAGGAGAATCACTGTGAGTCAGATCTACTAATGAGACCCTGAACACCCTGTGGACCCTTTCCTAAAATACAGAAAAATAAAAAGAAATAAATAGATTGCTGCTTCACTGACGGTTACCTTCTGCCTGCCCTGCTTTGCCTTTCTTTGTCACAGCCTGTTTCTCCTCTGTGATGCCCTCTGTCTCACCACTCTGCCTTGGAGCCAGCCAACTATGGACTAAAATTGAGCTGAAATAAACCTTTCCTCTTTCCTTCTTTGGATGTTGGGTATTTTTGTCTTAGCAATGAGAAAAGCAACTAAAACAATTGCTTTATTTATATTGCTTGATGCAAAATATTTGTTTTAAAATTTTAAGTTTTATATGGATAGTTTACAAAGTAAACATAATATTATACATTGAGAACTCTCCTATGTGCTCATAAAATCTGGTGGACAAAATAGAAATTTTACATTGGACGCATCACACTCTATGCATAGACTACAAACAAACAAACAAACAAATAAATAAATAAATAAAAAGACACTTTTTAGTTCACATTAACTCACTGAGCCATAAAGATTGGACCTCTATAATGACAAACTACATATCATTGCCAATATGGTTAACAAACTATATCCAGTGGTTCAAAGATAAGCTACCTGGGGGCTGGGATGTGATGTAGTGGAGAAATTCTTGCCTTCTGTGCCTACTGCCCTGGGTTCAGTCACCAGCATCACAAATAAAGCTAGCCTACCACCTATCTTTATAAATAAATTTGATTGAGAAATGGTCATATGAGTATTCACATCCTTCTTCTCACTCAACCACAAGCATTCCCTCAGGTGGCTTTACACAGAGTTTTAGAATTGAGTAGTTCTGAGAAAGACTCTCGGGCTAATAATGCCTGAAATATTTAATATTAATACAATATAATATACATATTTAATATCTAAAGAAAAGTTTGTTAGAGCTTGGCAGAGTTCAGTGTGCTCACTTTATGGCAAATGTCCCAGGGGCTCTGATAACATCTTCTGCTAGGACCTTTCCTTCCATGGGCTCTATATTGGTTAAAGGATACAAAAGTAAAACAAACTTTTAAGCTTACTGCAGTAAAAGATCCATTAGCTAAATAATACCTAAACAACTTGAAAGAGCACAGTATCTCTCAAAAGTCCTATTTTGGCATCCACATTTGTGTGGCTGCCTCTGATCTAAGTTAGTGATGTATATAAAAAAAAAGAATTGGGTCAGCAGTAGTCGACTGTCTTTGAAATGAAAGTCAGCTAAATGGAAGTTCACCAAACAGAAATTTAGGTCTCCACTGATCCCTCATACTCAAAAATACACTTTCAGAGAGAAATCTATGGAACACACATAGGAAGATGAAATGATGGAATGAAAGTGATCTTAGGAATTGCACCTCTAGGTGAAAATCAAAGAATCTAAATTGAACAGCATGTAGGGGGTCAAACACTGAGAGAGGTGACCGAGAAACAAGAGTTCATAGAAAACATGTATAAGCAAGGATGGCAAAGCCATAGATGGGTGCTCAGAGCAGGGTCACCTTATCAGTTGGATTCCCTTTATATACAGGTCACGCCTTTTGGAACTCACGTATCACCACTGTGCACTGGGTGCTGGATATGGAGCAAATAAGATTTAACTGTTTGCCCTGTTGGGCAAGGACCACAGCCCTATGCTTGTCCAGAATTGTCCACAAAGGGCTCTTTCCTGCCTCCCCCAGGGCTTGCCCTCTCTCTGCTTCTCTCTCAGCACTCCCTAGAGCTTCCCTATTTGAAGCCTCACTCTTTTCTTATTCTCAGAACTAATGTCCTGAATTAACCAGCCATTCACTTCAAACTGTTTCTGCACCTGCGTCGAGGTGAGTGTAGATGTTTTGTCTTTCCTTGGACTTACTTTGGCTCTTTTTTTTTTTTTTTTTTTTGTCTTTTTGAGACAGGGTCTTACTATGCAGTTCAGGCTGACCTCGAGCTCACTTTATAGCTCAGGCTGGTCTCGAACTCACAACAATCCTCCTGCCTCAGCCTCCCGAGTGCTGACATTACAGGCATGAACCACCACGCCCGGCCCTACTTTGGGTCTTTTAGAACTCAGTATTATTATGTAAATCCAACAGTAGATGATAGAACAATTCCTATTTTACTTTCTATTTTCCCTAGCTAACTTCTTCCTATAATATATGAATTTTAATTCCTAGAAAATCCAGTGTCATATAAATAATTTTAGGTTATAAATTCTAAGGAATTCACAAGAAGTCTTAAGTACTTACTCATATCACTTAAAAAATATAAACAATATCCTAATAAAAAGTACAAAAGGAAACTTTTACAGTTTATCATTATTTAATGTTAGGAAAATATTCTGACACTGCAATATTAGAAAACATAATCATAGGCTTGTTCTTATATATTTATATTTTATAACATAATATGCTATATAATTATTCTAATTTCTAAATAATTACAAAATTAATATTAAGAAATTTCCAATTGATGGTTATTTTGATAACTCCAATACTCAAGAATTGTATTTCTAAGATGTGATTCTCTTCTAAATGATAAATAACTTATTAAAACAAAAAAATACTATTTTATCTATTTTCATGGTATTATATTGGTACTATATTCTTGAAAGTATTCCATAAAATTAAAGTGATGGAAAACTAGTATAAATTTAAATGTCACACAGAGATGAGTTTTACTATTATATGTCTATGGACATGTTTTCATGCTAATAAGTACACACATTGTGTTTAGAAGCTCCACGGAACAGACAGCATTTTTTTAAATGACAATTTTATCAATTTTATTCAATAACTATTCTCTGTGTGGTATATTTTAAAATATTC
Organism: Ctenomys sociabilis; assembly: GCA_004027165.1. Classification (NCBI taxonomy): domain Eukaryota; kingdom Metazoa; phylum Chordata; class Mammalia; order Rodentia; family Ctenomyidae; genus Ctenomys; species Ctenomys sociabilis. The sequence continues at coordinate 1,028 of PVKA01046932.1, read as the reverse complement.
AGCACACAACACAATAAAACAAACAGTCTGGGCAGTAGCATCTAGTCTCTTTCCAAACTGTTTTTGCATTATCTTTTTTTTTTTAATTTTTATTTTACTGAAGTACAAATATCAATGAGTCAGTTTTAAGATACCTTGACAAGATGGATTTGATAAATTAATACACTACAAACTGTTTTCATAATGTTTTGGAATCATAGAAGGTGCATACATGATATTATACCGTATGTCTCTTACCAGTAAATTAAGAGAGTGTAGGTGTTTGCGTATCTTACTTTTTATACCTGAATTACATCAAAGATTCAATAATTAATACTTTCTACCTTGTTACTTTCCTAGTGGCATTTTTATACTAACATATTCCCTTGTTGCCTTTTCCCCTGGACAGTAGCGGCAGTGCTCGCATTGTGACAACTGAACAATATGCTGAGGACATTGTGCCCCACTGAGTAAGTAGGGAAGGCTATGGATCTCCTGCTCACCCTTCCGCTGTCTATCTTTCTCTATGTTACAGATTAGAGACCAAACTAAAAATAATAAGAACTCTGGAAAAATGCAGAAGAAGCCACTATTCCTAATTCAGTCATCTATTTCTAAAGCTTATGTTTATCAGCAGCTAACAGAAAAACATAAGACAGTGCTACTTTTTTATGTAAGCTAATATGACAAGAAAGAGATCAAGTCCAAGGCATGCAGTTGGCATGGTCACCTGGATAAAAAAATTGTGTCATGCCCATTTACTGCCTCAACAACAGGCTCCACTTCTTCACTGAGCTCATCAGAAACAAAAGCTACATCTTTTGGTATATAGGGCTTGCTCTATCTCGGTCTTAACCATCCAACAGATAAGCATAAAAATGAGGTATACAACACGGGGCTATAATAATAAGTTGAGCTAATAGTCAACAACTTCTTCAGATAACTCACTATTATTGTGGAATGTTGGACTGTGTTGGATTGTGTCTCCATGTTCAGGCACCTAAATTGCTTTAATGACAATGGAGTGCCCATCTTTGACAGGTCTAGAC